>PIJE02001498.1:75725-108678 GCA_002895965.2 Coryphaenoides rupestris | reverse complement strand
TCTTTATCTGTCTCTGTCTCTCTGTCTCTCCCCTCTCTCTCTCTCTTTCTCCCCCCCCCCCCCACCAGGGCATCGAGCGTCTGAAGGGGAGACCGGGCAGTGGATAAGGTCCCGTGTTGGGAGGCCATGCAGACGGCGTTCGGCGGCCACCTCTCCTGTCCTGGTGCAGCCCCTTCAGCGGCTCAGTTACTGTGAGCAGCGGCCGCTGGAGGCCTGGAGCAGGTGCCCCACGGGAGAATCATCGAGGAGGACGTCATAGAGATCCCTCTCAACTAGAAGTAACAACAAGGGGCCCCCCCTGCGCAACTTTTGGATTTTTTGTTTTAAAAGGACTGTTTGTCATCTCGTTACCACAGACTTTTCCTTGACTTTTTCTTCTCAACCCTCAGAGTAGGAATGGAATGCGGATGCCGTTGACATTTTGGCGGCGAGATTCTGTTAAAAGTGTGACTACTATTGTGGAAAAGTATTGCTTAGTGAGAGAGAGATACAGAAAGAGACAGAGCAGATCAGCGGCAGCGGCAGCACAGGAAGTAAGCCTGTGGTCATCTGCATGCAAATACACGACGAATAAAGTAAAAATTTTGTTTTCAATTCGATTTTTTTTCTCTCTCCACCAAGTATGAATTACGAGTTGGGAATGGAAAATTTCGGTTGACTAAAGAAACATGGCAAAATTGTAATAAATTCACGTACATCAAATGGTGCAATGCCGGTCACATGCGAGTTCCCATGACAAATGGAAGCATTCAGTGTTACTCGACGGGGTAAAAACATTTTGGACATGCCTCATGCTATGATGCATCATGCTATATGATGTGTACACAATAAATCTAGGGTTTGAATGAGCCCAGTGACCAAGACACAGACAGACAGACAAGGAAAATGAACACGGACATTTTTATTTCATGGCCCCCCCTGGGTTAGATCTGCATGCACATGTAGTGTGAGTGTGTGTGTGTGTGTGTGTGTGTGTGTGAGTGTGTGTGTGTGTGTGTGTGATGTTAAAACAGGCTAGCTAGGTTGATGCATGTCGCGCGCTTACCTCCGTCTCCTTACCAGCGAACCTGCCGAACAAATCTCAGCAGGCTGGCTTATGAAGAAGCTACTGCTCATCCCAGTTATCAATCATTCAAAGCAAGTGCATGAGTCGTTATGGGAGGAGGAGGAGGAGGAGGAGGAGGGAGAACCAGGTCCCAGAGAGCAAAGTGCAACATGGCGACAATGAGGGGTTGGACGGGGGAGTTAAGTTAAAAGGGTTTTACACATGAAGTTGTTGCATCAGTAAAAAGTGTCGTGTTCACGTGATGAACGCGACACACAACATTCCTTTACGCTCCAACATGCAGACACACACACGCGCGCGCTCGCACACACACATACACACACACACACAAGGCTGCATTGCAATCAAGAAGAATTTATTCTTTGCACATGTGGTGAAAATTCTTTAGAATAATTAGAATTAGAAAGGCTTCAAACATAAAAACATCAATATCTAGTGTCATATCATCACACTCAGCTCTCACCAGTCACCAGCTAAACTCGGCGTGAGCAAACCTGCAGATTAATCCTCTCCAAAACACGCTCCCATGAACCAGGTCATAATCATAAAAGATATACACACACACACACACACACACACCGTACAAAACCATAGAACAAAGATAATGTTATGTGTTGAAAAAGAGCACAGGATAAAAATAACAAAATAATTTAAAAGTGCAAATCAGTCAAGTGGTACATAAAAAGGGGCACTGTGTAAGAATTAGCCAAAACATTAAAAGATACATTTTAAAATCGTTGTTCTCAAAGATACATACACACACACACACACACACACACACTTAAAATGTCCAGCAGGGAGTTTCCCATCACCTTGACCATCCGTAGCTGATTAACGGGCGTCAATTCAATGGAATTAGGTCACTACAGCAAAATGTGAATTCAAGGTAATCAAATTGGGATGGGATTTAAAAAGGAGAACTTTGCAGATTTTCAACCGGCTTTCTATCATCATCGGTATCACGGGTAGCATCTGCAAATAAATGAATAATGTTGACATTTCCACGCAGAGAGCATTGGCAACAACTGCAGGCATTTTTCAAACTATATTCCTAATGTGCATCGTTAGAGATAAAGTTCACACAACATTCCTAATGGGCATCGATAGGAGATACGGTTGAAAATCGGCAAAGTAATCCTTTGACACTACAAACACATTTACACACCCGTTGGATCAAAATGCTGCCCGAACATGAAAAAAAACACGTATAGTGTCGTATATAAAGTATATAAAGTGTGTGCACTTCTCAACCACTGGGGGCGCAACACGGCCGAATCTTTCACAGCGCTCCTTTAATTGTGCAGATAGTGACAGTAAGGTTGAATATTGAAACACTTTAACTGGGTGTACAGTGAAGTTACACAAACCACTGGCATCCCCGTTTCCCTCATATTCCCAGAAAACCAGGTTTCCCGGTAAATCATTGCCATTTCGTCAGAAACACGATGTTTGAATACAGATACACAGTTGTTTAGATCTTGTCTTTTAATTTTTTTTAATTCTCCTCCTGTCTGTGGTTTTGACGTCTAAAAGACCCGATAGTCTCGAGTCGCGAGGAGGCAACGAGAAAAACACCCTTTGATGAAACTTTGACGAGGGCCGTGTAAGAGGGCCTTACATGCATGCAATCATGTGTGCCAACTATGGGTGCCAATCAATGGATCTCCATTAGGCGTAGCAAAGAGGAGGAAGCGACTGTTTGATGCACATCCAGACTTCCCGTTCATCTGTCGCAAGAATATCCTGGTAACAGAACCGGAAAAACACACCAAGCGACTAAGCTATAAAGATCGATGCGGCATCTGCTGCCTCGACCACGGCGGCCTTGCCATTGCCTGGGCGACACGCCAGGGCCAAGCATGATGGAGGAACGTCCAAAATTATAATAATAATGATATCACATTTTCTTAAGTTTCTGGTATGCGGTTCCACCGGATGCTGTGGACTCCTACAGATGTGGCTCGTGAAGGACGGACAGTTTCTTTTTCGCGTTCTTTTTTTTTGTCGTATTTGACATTTTCTCTCCCCGCGACGAAGAGTCCAGACGCGGTGATGTCCGTGTCCGAGAGACGGGCAGAGGAAGACTTTAGGATGCAGAGGGCGTTCACTCAGGGGGCGTTCACTCAGGGGGCGGGAACGGGGGGAGGGGGGGGAAAGCAGAAGGCTTCTTCTATGAAAAAAAAAATCCCATTCATGTGCATCACTATAACAACACAGTGGAGCGTTTAGGCATCCAACATCTTTTACACGTAGAAAAAGGTCTCTTCCCTTTTTGGAATGCATCCCATGATCGTGGCCCTGCCCTCTTCCCCCTCACAAGGAAGAATAAAGAGGAAGGAGGAAATAAAAAGGGGTGTGGTCTTCAGCGTGAGAAGCACAGGTAGGCGGCGGTCCGGGGAGGAGGGGGAGGAGTCACAGCAATGCGATCGGGTTCAGACGGGGGGGGGGGGGGGGGCAGATGGCGTGACCTTGATTTGGTTAGATGGTATCGGTTTGCCGGCTCCCCTTACTGGGCTCTCTCTCTGTGTCTTTCTTTCTGTGTGTGTGTGTGTCTCCCTCTCTCTCCCCCCCCTCTCTCTCACACCACGTATTGGTAGGTCTCGGCCTTCCCCTGCTCGGGTGTGGCGAGGGGGCTAAACCACAGTATGGAGAACGGATGTCCGAAAACCGCCCGCATGTTCATCCATTTTGTTTTTTTAGCCCATCTTCTCTCTTCCTTTTTCAACTGCTCTATTCCCTGAAAACAAGAGACAACCAGACTTCAGTAGGAGGACGTAGAGCGGGCGCTTTGACACACCCACCGCCTTGGTCACATCAGCACCTGCATGAGAGCAGCTGTACATCCGCGATGATTCCTTATGGGGCCTATCGCTACTTTATTGGTGGGATTTACACCAATATTTATATATAAGCACACGATATCTACCGATGATATTGGGCAACTGAGTAGATCGGTCAGGCCCGACCCTTAACCTTTATTGTTCTGGCTCGACCTTTAAACTTTATTGGTCGAGCCCAACCTTTAACCTTTAACCTTCATGGGTCGGGCCCAACCTTTATAACCTTTATGGATTGGACCCAACCTTTAACCTTTAACCTTTATGGGTCGGGCCCAACCTTTAACCTTTAACCTTTATGGGTCGAGCCCAACCTTTGACCTTTATTGGTCTGGCCCAACCTTTGACCTTTAACCTTTATTGGTCTGGCCCGACTTTTAACCTTTAACCTCTGCTGGACAACCTGTGTGAGTGTATTTCAATCACAGAGAACAAGACCCACTCTCCTTTACTGCATATGAAGTGCAGCGCATAGATCCGTACTCAGAGTCGCAGACACAAATACAATAAATTGCTTCTGGGTTTCTGCTTCAGTGAGCTTGGTTTGGAGAGACAGAACAAAGCAGGATAGCTTACAGAAGGAAGACACATTCAGCCTGTTTGAAGATGAATGGCTTTAGAGAGACACTTGAACACAATAGAATTTATTGTCAAGAAAATGTATATCAAAAATAAAGAGTAACTCCTAGGGGTGCAACTATTCACTGCAACATATGGGTGAACCAATTTGAATGTTTGGTTGGCGAGACTTCAACCGATCTGTATGGAAAATGTACCAGACAGAAAATTGATTCAAACTTTACAAATAGGCGATTCACTAACTTTTTGATTACTCTTCATGATTCATTGTCTTTAATTTATTTGTACCTTCCAAAATCTAATCCACCGTTCCAAGAGCATCCCATAACTGATTAGTCCCATTACTAACAATGCTGCTGTTACTTATCAAACACAGAGCAAGCAGAACTACTTAATCATGACGACACATCGTACATTCACATTAATTCACATTCCTATTACTCACTGTGAGTGTGGGCGCTACCATTGTGGGGGTTTTCCCAGGGGTGTTCGGGGGTGGGGGGGGATTATTATTGGTTAATATTTTAAATGATGGAGAATTACATTGTGAGCTCTGAACTTTTAATTAAATTATTTAATTAACCAAAGCTCATCATTCTGCATCCCTAAATCTAAGAAATGTATGTGTATCGCATCGCATCGAACCGAATCATAGATTTTCAAACTGAATCGCATCGAATTGTTTCAAACTAAAAGTACGGTGAAACTCCACAAAGAGGCGGAGCTCTCTGTACGTTAACAGACGACAGGATTCAGTGTTGACTGACAAACGGCGGAACAAGCGACGCTACCGATTCCATCTCTCCCAGGAACGTCGTACACAACCAAACATGCCGAGTGGCCAATGAAACAGAGGAATGAAAGAAAGCTGCCAGGGAAAAGAGACGAGGGGAGCGCTAACGGCAACAACAGACAGGAAGTTAGGAAGCTGCTCAACTAAGGGATCTTGAGCATGAGAAACAGGAGCGGTAGCCTAACAGGGCTAACGTATTAGCTTCAATATGACGGCCATTACGGAAGTGGTCGCAGTTTCCTTTGAGACTAAACGTGTTGCTATTTATTCGTTTGGGGGGCGGGGGGGGGGTTGATATATTTATTTGGGATATTAGGTATGTAGTTCGTTTTTTGTGTTCTATATATTTATTTAGGATATTAGATGTAAAGTTGATGAAGTTCAACTTTAAGTATCACAGGGTAGCAGACCTCACGAATAAACGTGAAGCAGTCAAAACTCAGAATAGCATAAAGCGTAGCAGTCAGACAGTGCCTGGCTGGCTCCGAACAGAGGCAGGACTGTTCTCTTTGTAAACAAGGAACCACCTGAGTAAATGTTTAACCGTAGAAGAGGCAGGGGAGTAGTCCTTGTACCTTCTGAAAATACAAATGATGCAGTTACAATAACTCCCTCAGCTATTAATAATAGCTGATAAAACATGCCATCATTGTTATTGAACTATTCCTCATTCTCTTGACGATTTCCTGTCACCAGAGGGATTAGACAAATGCTGCTTTGTTTTGGAGGTCTCCGTCTACACAGCCCAGCGACAACGACACCTGGACGTTGTGTTTCACATGAAGCAATAACGCGGCGTTTACACTCGACCAATTTGAACCTGCATTCCAACGTCTCTGCAGGTGAGAGAAGGGGGCGGGGCATGGCCGCACACACGTCGAGGTGCTGAAGAAGATGCCAGAGAGAGAGAGAGAGAGAGAGAGCAGAAGAAAACACACCAGCAGCAGGGAAGGGGAAACAGAGAGACAGAGAGAGAGAGAGAGGGGTGACACCCGCGGAGCGCGGAGGACTTACGGTCTCGTCGGTGCAGATGGAGTGAACCTGCGTGCCGAACATCACCGAGGTGAATATGAGGAAGAGTAGCGCCTCGAAGCACAGGAGGATGAGGAGGATGACTGTGGCGGGCGGGGAGAAGGAGCTGCACTCTGGAGGAGGGGTGAGGAGGAGGAGGAGGAGGGACACAGAGGGAGGTCAGAGAGCAACATAGACGACCGTTATAGGAGACACAAGCAACGTGTTCTCCATCGTGGGTGGAGGGATAAAGCGATAAAGTTTTGTTGATTCAGGCATTACAAGACACACAGTCTAGCAGTGCCATGGACCAGCAACACCATTCCCACGATATTTTGTTCATCTTCACGGCGAGGGGAAGTTTATGCTTATTTCATTTCCTGCGATTCTTCTCGCTCGCCATAACTCCTGATTTTAGCGCAACCCCTCGCTGACCCGACCTCTGAGACAGGCAGCGCGCACACGCGCACACACACGCGCACACACACACACACACGACAACGCAACGCAACAAGGGTTCAACTTCACACCTACAGGAACAACAACACACATCACATCTATAGGAACAGCCATCCACAGCGGAACAAAAAACACCACAGCGGAACAACAACACACATGGACAAATACACAAAAAGTACACAAGTACACACACACATGTACAAACACAGGTTGCTATGCTAACTATGCTAACCGGGCTCCCAGGTGTGACTGACCTTCAGACGGCTGCCAGGAACACAACATGTGTTGGGAGGGATGGACGCAAAGCAAAAAGAAGATTCAAATGAAATGAAACGAAACGAAAAGAAGGAAGAGTTGAAGAACGCTAACTGGGGGGGGGGGGGGGGGGGGGGGTTTGGGGGTGGGTGTTCTGGGGTTCTTGGGCTCGGGTGTCACGGTGAAGCAGAGGTCAACGTGAGGTTGTTGGTTGGGTGGTGGTTAGGTGGGTGGAGAGGAGGGAACAACACAGGCGATACTCACTGGTCCAGTCATCCTCGAAGCAGTACAGGAAGTGGAAGACCACCATGGCCAGGGAGTGGAGAGAGATGAGCGCAATGTACATCTGGAGGGGGGAGACACAGGAGATGCAATGATGAGGAGGAGGAGCCCAGATCAGACACAGAACCGTCACCTCGTTAGTCTGACGGTGACGTTTTCTTCTGAACAGTATTCTTATAAAAACTAAACCACATTTTTTTTTTAATTAAATTACAAAATTATCAAATTCAAGATTATTATTGAACAGACCAAATGTGAAAGAGAGCCGATTAAGTAAGTGAATGTTTTCGAGAAACGTTGTGGCGTGGGGGTCAAACGTTTTCGACTACAAGTCAGGGTAGAAAATTCTCAATTTATTCGAAAGAAATGGCAAATCGACGCGGTCGGTTGTCAAGTGGTTGGCAACGGTGTTCGTGCCACCGAGGCTCCTTCCCCCCCCACAATGACGGCGTTTCATGTCACGATGTTGACCACAATCAGTCAGTCTGATTGCGGGTCAGTCTGGACCCGGGTGTCGCCACCAGGCCCATCTCACTTCATTACGAGCCAAACAATGTGTGAATTCATCCTCATTCCCCATCCCTTCATGTATACTCAGTGTGATGCTGCTCAGTATGTGGAGTGTGTGTGTCCCCAGGGTCCACCGGCCAGCAGGGGGCCTCGTCCCCTCATGAGTCATCATCCAACGCGCCAGAAAAAGCTATTTCACAGCTTCCACAAATCGCATTCATTTTAAATGGATTGCATGGAACATATAATAAATTAAATGCAGTTAAAAAATAATCTATATTAGAATTAATCGCTTCACCAGAATATGTGTGTGTGTGTGTGTGTGTGTGTGTGTGTGTGTGTGTGTGTGTGTGTGTGTGTGTGATTTTTACATCTGTACAGGAAATTATGAGATCTGTAAAATAACAATAAATTGATAAATGGCGGTCTTTCTTTGGTCGGCAAATGATCTAACGATGTGGAAAGCCCTCATGGTGTGTGTTCAGCGCAGGACTCTTACTGTGAAAAGCACAAAGTACTTCTGGTTGCTCTCTCCGACACAGTTGTTGACCCAGGGACAGTGGTGGTCCATCTTCCGGATGCACCGCTTGCAAACGCTGACGAGACAAACGATGACAACCAGATTCTATTATTTATTTTTTTCCAAAAGTACATTTTCTTTAGACTAAAATACGACCAGAATCAGATTTATTGCCATAGTTTTTACAAAAAAAGGAATGTGTTGTGTGTTGTATTGTGAAATTGGTGCACAACATTGAACATTAAACAGAAAGTAACATAGAAATTCAAGACAATTCTTCCTGCAGCGGTGGGCGTTACCTGCAGCGGTGGCCGTTACCTGCAGTAGCGAACGTTACCTGCCTGCAGTGGGTGAGCTTTACCTGCAGTGGTGGGCCCGGTCTGGCTTGATGCTGCAGCACTTGGGACACTTGTAGACCACCTGGCCCGGCTTCAGCTGCAGACTCTCGATGTACTCCTTGGTAGCGTTTCCTTTTGGCACCGCCCCCTTAGCGAGGAGCAGCGACACAGACATGGTTAGCCGCGTATGAAACTTTGCCCTTCCCAGATGAGCCATCACCATGACAACCTCTGTGGTTTCTGTGGACCAATAAGTCACTAGAAGTCACTAATGATTGATTTTGAACAAATTTTCGAACCATTTCTTCTTAATAACCTGACTTCTATTCTTCTCATATATCCTTGAATTGCAATAAAAATGTGATGATTATCGTAGTGTGTTGTTTGTTAGAGAATGGCCTTGTCCACTTTAGTAATGTTGAAATAGTGAATAGCATCAGTGTTTCATGTATATCATTTGTATACATGCAGGAAAGACTACAACAAACAAAAGCCCCGCTCAACAACACCTCAGCTCACGGATGCCACCCTCCACGCTAACCCTCTAACGTTAGCATCAGCGCGCGGCCCCCGGTAGGTAAGCATGCACTCAGACTAGCGGCTCGGCTAGCCCCACTCACAGGGTCGGTGCACATGGCGCGGAAGTGCGAGGCGAGCGCCAGGAAGGCGAGGCCGTTGAACACCAGGCCGTTGAGGACGCTGTACGTCAGGTTCTTGGAGGGCAGCAGCATGACGAACACCACCACGAACTCGGCGTAGAGCACCAGCAGCCAGGTGATGACGCCGCACGCGATGCCGCACGCGTCCCGGATGAACCACATGGCGGACGCCGAGGACGAGGTGATGATGTCCTTGGAGATGGGGATGCGCTGCTCCGGCGCCTGCAGGTAGCCCAGGCCGGTGCGGGCCTCGGCGCGGGCGCGCTCCACGTCGCGGCATCGGTGCACCGGGCTCTTCATGCTTCATGCGTCCACGCTGGCCCTGGCTAGCTAGCGCACCGCCGCACAGCACAGCTACTCCTGCTACAGCTGAGGCAGGGGAGGGTGGGGGGGGGGGGGCTGGATCCTTCACCGCATGCTGGGACAAAAGGGGAGGAGGAGAGGAATGAAGGGGGGAGAGACAGGTTAGGAGGAGAGGAATAAAGGGGGGAGAGACTGGTTAAGAGGAATAAAGGGGGGGAGAGACAGGTTAGGAGGAGAGGAATAAACAGGGGGGAGAGACAGGTTAGGAGGAGAGGAATAAAGGGGGGGAGAGACAGGTTAAGAGAGGAATGAAGGGGGGAGGGGAGGCAGGTTAGGAGGAGAGGGATAAAGGGAGAAGGAGACAGATTAGGAGGAGAGGAATAAAGGGGGGAGAGACAGGTTAGGAGGAAAGGAATAAAGGCGAGAGAGACAGGTTATGAGGAAAGGAATGAAGGGGGAGAGACAGGTTAGGGGAGAGGAATGAAGGGGAAGACAGCGGAGGAGGAGAGGAATGAAGGGGAGAGACAGGTTATGAGGAGAGGAATGAAGGGGGAGACAGGTCAGAGGAGAGGAATAAAGGGGGGAGACACAGGTTAAGAGAGGAATGAAGGGGGGAGGGGAGACAGGTTAGGAGGAGAGGGATAAAGGGGGAGAGACAGGTTATGAGGAGAGGATTAAAGGGGGGAGAGAGGTTAGGAGGAGAGGAATAAAGAGGGGAGAGAGGTTAGGAGGAAAGGAATAAAGGCGAGAGAGACAGGTTATGAGGAGAGGAATGAAGGGGAGAGAGACAGGTTAGGAGGAGAGGAATAAAGGGGGGAGAGACAGGTTAGGAGATGGGTTAGGAGGAGAGGAATGAAGGGGGACAGGTTAGGTGGTTGGGCGAGGACAGGAGGGTTAGTCCCTTTGACTCCCGCTGAAATAAACCAATCCTAACCTGAATCTTGACCTCAATTATTATTATTATTAATATTATTATTGTTATTATTATCTACACATGTCCATCTCCACTAATGCCAGAGCAGTAACTACAGCCCTCTACAGTCAAATTCCTTCACAGAGCATAAGGAGGGAGTGATAGAGCTCAGGGGTTCCTCCTCAACAGAGGTCAAAGTGACTCCCCTGCCTCTGCAGTCTGCAGCCTGGCCGGAAGTAGGCTAGAGCTGGTGGTCCGGAAGTACGAGGCTAGAGCTGGTGGTCCAGAAGTAGGCTAGGCTAGAGCTGGTGGTCCGGAAGTACGAGGCTAGAGCTTGGCGGCCCGGAAGTAGGCTAGGCTAGAGCTGGTGGCCCGGAAGTAGGCTAGGCTAGAGCTGGTGGCCCGGAAGTAGGCTAGGCTAGAGCTGGTGGCCCGGAAGTAGGCGGCTAGAGGTGGTGGCCTGGAAGTAGGCTAGGCTAGAGCTGGGTGGCCCGGAAGTAGGCTAGGCTAGAGCTGGTGGCCCGGAAGTAGGCTAGGCTAGAGCTGGTGGCCCGGAAGTAGGCTAGGCTAGAGCTGGTGTCCGGAAGTAGGCTAGGCTAGAGCTGGTGGCCCGGAAGTAGGCTAGAGCTGGTGGCCCGGAAGTAGGAGGCTAGAGCTGGTGGCCCGGAAGTAGGCTAGGCTAGAGCTGGTGGCCCGGAAAGTAGGCTAGGCTAGAGCTGGTGGCCCGGAAGTAGGAGGCTAGCTCACCGATGTTAGCCAAATCAGCTAATTAAGTATCGAGCGATAACGCGTCGGTATTGACAGTGACAGTAACAGTCAATACCGACGCGTTATCGCTTGTAGCAGACGCGCTGAGCTTTTTGTAGCTAGTTAGCTTTTTTGTTAGCTTGCTGTTGTTGGCTAGCTGGTTTGGTTTGGTGTGTGTATGTGTGTATGTGTGTGTGTGAGCGACGTCTCACCTGCGTCCCGCCGCGTCTCGCTGCCTACCGACGTCTAATCGTCACGTAAACGTCACATTATCTTCTTAAAATTTTTTACACTCAAGGGAGGAGGGGACAAGCCGCGGCGGGGGTCGTTGCTGCTTTCCTTTCGTTTCGCTTCGCGGTGATAGAGCCCCTCCCCCTTTTCCTCTTCCCGGGCTCCTCCCCCTCTGGGCCTCCTCCTCCTCCTGAACGGGCTCCTCCTCCTCCGGGCTCCTCCTCGCCCCCCTCCTCCTCCTGAACGGGCTCCTCCCCCCTCCTCCTCCTCCTCCTCCGGGATCCTCCCCCCCTCCTCCTCCTGAACGGGCTCATCCCCCCTTCCTCCTCCTCCTCCAGGCTCCTCCTCGCCCCCCTCCTCCTCCTGAACGGGCTCCTCCCCCCCTCCGCCTCCTCCTCCGGGCTCCTCCCCCTCCCCCCTCCTCCTCCGGGCTCCTCCTCCTCCTGAACACGCCCACGACACGCCCCGTGACGTATGCGGAAGTGAGCACCTGTTGAGAATGAGTGGGAAGTTGGCCCACCTTGTAGACGAGGCATTAAAACACTCAAAAAACACAAGAAAATCAAATAAAATACCCAAATCAAACAATACAGTCAATTAAAACTGGGAAATAATGAGGCAAACCAAATCAATAAAACACATCACAGGTATAGATGAAGTGGCCTAAATGAAATGAGAACGAGGCTACACCAATTAAAGCACCGAGCTGAATTAATGAACAATATATAATTGATTTGATTATTAATCCGAGGACTTGCTGGTCAGTCAGGATTGTCCATATCCACCTAGCAGCCAACAGTCAGTTCTATGAGTTGGAAAGCTCTCCCCCTTTAGTTCACATTGTCACGGTCACCACTGCTATTTATAATCACCCAAGGCTTTGCCTGCGGCACAGTGAGGATCCAACAATTCATTAAAAATAAGATTGAAATTGTTCATTTTTCATTAGAAAGGTCTTGATTCACTTTTCTTTGTACAGCATTTCATATTAAATGTCAACACGTTCAGGCAATGCATATTATCTGGCCTTTCCATCCATACTCTGTTTTTAACCGGAAGCTGACATTTAGGTTTACATTGGCAGACGTTTTTATCCAAAGCGACTTCCAAAGACCCAGCAATGAATCCATCCAAATGTCCAGACCGGTCTGCCCTGGACACCAACACAACCCTAACCCAACACCACCAGCATTCTGGGAGTGTCATAGAGGTGTGAGTTGGCTTTGACAGGCATGTGAATGGATTACTTAACTGATTTTCAACCGTATCTCCATCTACCCACATTAGGGATAACTGTTGTTATCACTGTTGGACTGAATGGCACAGGTCTTGTGTGCTTGTTGTGGAGGTTTTTAATGATTGTTTGGCGAGCGGTTCAAGTGCAGGGTGGAGTTTGCTATACCGACAGCCGACGGGAACTACTCCAACGTCAGCCGAATGCGATTGCCAATCTGCCCTGAAACAGATTGGATTTTGAACTGCCTACTGAAGTAAAGGTTAGAATAAAGAAAGGGGAGGATATCGTACTAGGAGGGGACGGCAGGACTGCAGACCTGGAGTGCCTAGTACTGCATGGGTAATGAGCACACTCTCCGGTATCAACAAGGTTGATAAGCTAGCTTGCCCTACATTGAGCATAACCGTTCATTCGGAGAGCGCAGTCTCCTCCTGTGCTTCTCAGAGTCATGGTTGACACCCACCCGACATGCTATGCTAAACATGCTATGTTTTGTTTTGCGTGAATTGTTTGTGTTGTTGGTGTTTGTTACTGCTGGCTGTACAACAAGCCAGCAGTAACGGGGATAATAGAGATGACCTTGACCTTGACCCATCGCCTCATCACATGATGCATTACCACAGAGACATTATCCAGAGTTACACACGGTTTACAACGCACGGTTACACACACAGAGGTTCAGTTATTATAGTTTCATAGTTTCACAGGTACGATAAAACTATTGACCTATGTCACTGAAATGTTAAGGACAGTTTTGTGTCTGGAGCTTTGCCCGTTCTCAGTCGACCCGACCGCAATCTGATTTAGTTGACTTCCAAGTACCCGCTGGTTCAGCCCGTCTCCATACAATCATTACGATCCCAAGATGTTTATGAGGAGTTGAGGGCTTGCTTTGAGTGGACTGACCTGATGTGAACAGTATTATCCAAATAAGGTCTCCGGCTATAACTTTTTATATGTCGATGTAAAACCATTAAATGTGTTCCTGGCAACAAGTCCTGGTTACCAGTGAAGTGAAAACAGCTATTGATAGAAAGAATGCAGCTGGTCTACAGCAAACTTCATTAGATTATCATTAGAAGGTATTAGGAGCCAGGTGTGGGTCGCCGGAGGAGCGGACGCAGCTGCAGGAAATCAGCATCAGCTGAGAGGAGGTGACAAAGGCTCTGATCTGCTGTCAGGGTCGACCCTGAGCACACGGACCCCCAGCCCCCCGGCCCCCCGCCGATTACCATCGATTGCATTTAGTTCCTCTTTCGTCCTTTCTTTTGAATCAACAAACACAGTGACCTTATGATACATAGACATTCGGTTTTTTTACTTCCACCTGGTATTTAGTGTTAATTGTAATTTTAAAAATGTCGCTGAGGTCACTACCGATTAAAGACTTACATCACAAGAGTTACGTGACGACCAGAAGGTTAGGCTCCACCCACAGAGCAGCTGTTTAACATTGACTAAGCTAACCACTTGATGCTCATGCTGGCCAGCCTTGCAAATTAAACGTATGCTAAACTCCTACTGGTATTGAAGGAGCATATAGTATGGTATAACAGGAATACTGCATATACATAACCCATGCATTATGTGAACGTTGACATGCACTGGATGGTGTGCATCTGATATTGCATGATATGCATTTATATTTAATTATGGAGTGGTTCCCTGACACCAGAGATCACATCAGATCAGATCAGAGGGATTAAAACAACGCCTGAAATAAGATATTATCATGAATATTCCCTTTCCTGCTCTCATCTTGTCTTATCTTATATCTCTCTGCCTCTCTCTCTCATTGTCTGTCTGTCTTTCTGTCTCTCTCTGTCTGTCTATCGCTCTGTCTCTCTCTCTCTGTCTCTGTCTGTCTCTATCTCTCTCTGTCTTTGTCTCTCTTGGTGGGGGAGGAGAGGGATAAAGGGGAAAAAGGGGAGGAGGAGAGGAATGAAGGGGGGAGAGACAGGTTAGGAGGAGAGGAATAAAGGGGGGAGAGACAGGTTAGGAGGAGAGGAATAAAGGGGGGAGAGACAGGTTAGGAGGAGAGGAATAAAGGGGGGAGAGACAGGTTAGGAGGAGAGGAATAAAGGGGGGGAGAGACAGGTTAAGAGAGGAATGAAGGGGGGAGGGGAGGCAGGTTAGGAGGAGAGGGATAAAGGGAGAAGGAGACAGATTAGGAGGAGAGGAATAAAGGGGGGAGAGACAGGTTAGGAGGAAAGGAATAAAGGCGAGAGAGACAGGTTATGAGGAGAGGAATGAAGGGGGAGAGACAGGTTAGGGGAGAGGAATGAAGGGGAAGACAGCGGAGGAGGAGAGGAATGAAGGGGAGAGACAGGTTATGAGGAGAGGAATGAAGGGGGGGAGACAGGTTCAGAGGAGAGGAATAAAGGGGGGAGAGACAGGTTAAGAGAGGAATGAAGGGGGGAGGGGAGACAGGTTAGGAGGAGAGGGATAAAGGGGGAGAGACAGGTTATGAGGAGAGGATTAAAGGGGGGAGAGACAGGTTAGGAGGAGAGGAATAAAGAGGGGAGAGAGGTTAGGAGGAAAGGAATAAAGGCGAGAGAGACAGGTTATGAGGAGAGGAATGAAGGGGAGAGAGACAGGTTAGGAGGAGAGGAATAAAGGGGGGAGAGACAGGTTAGGAGATGGGTTAGGAGGAGAGGAATGAAGGGGGACAGGTTAGGTGGTTGGGCGAGGACAGGAGGGTTAGTCCCTTTGACTCCCGCTGAAATAAACCAATCCTAACCTGAATCTTGACCTCAATTATTATTATTATTAATATTATTATTGTTATTATTATCTACACATGTCCATCTCCACTAATGCCAGAGCAGTAACTACAGCCCTCTACAGTCAAATTCCTTCACAGAGCATAAGGAGGGAGTGATAGAGCTCAGGGGTTCCTCCTCAACAGAGGTCAAAGTGACTCCCCTGCCTCTGCAGTCTGCAGCCTGGCCGGAAGTAGGCTAGAGCTGGTGGTCCGGAAGTAGGCTAGGCTAGAGCTGGTGGCCCGGAAGTAGGTTAGGCTAGAGCTGGTGGTCCGGAAGTAGGCTAGGCTAGAGCTGGTGGCCCGGAAGTACGAGGCTAGAGCTGGTGGCCCGGAAGTAGGCTAGGCTAGAGCTGGTGGCCCGGAAGTAGGAGGCTAGAGCTGGTGGCCCGGAAGTAGGCTAGGCTAGAGCTGGTGGCCCCGGAAGTAGGCTAGGCTAGAGCTGGTGGCCCGGAAGTAGGAGGCTAGAGCTGGTGGCCCGGAAGTAGGCTAGGCTAGAGCTGGTGGTCCGGAAGTACGAGGCTAGAGCTGGTGGCCCGGAAGTAGGCTAGGCTAGAGCTGGTGGCCCGGAAGTAGGAGGTTAGCTCACCGATGTTAGCCAAATCAGCTAATTAAGTATTGAGCGATAACGCGTCGGTATTGACAGTAACAGTCAATACCGACGCGTTGTCGCTTGTAGCAGACGCGCTGAGCTTTTTGTAGCTAGTTAGCTTTTTAGTTAGCTTGCTGTTGTTGGCTAGCTGGTTTGGTTTGGTGTGTGTGTATGTATGTGTGTGTGTGAGCGACGTCTCACCTGCGTCCCGCCGCGTCTCGCTGCCTACCGACGTCTAATCGTCACGTAAACGTCGCATTATCTTCTTACAATTTTTTACACTCAAGGGAGGAGGGGACAAGCCGCGGCGGGGGTCGTTGCTGCTTTCCTTTCGTTTCGCTTCGCGGTGATAGAGCCCCTCCCCCTTTTCCTCTTCCGGGCTCCTCCCCCTCTGGGCTCCTCCTCCTCCTGAACGGGCTCCTCCTCGCCCCCCTCCTCCTCCTGAACGGGCTCCGAAGTGAGCACCTGTTGAGAATGAGTGGGAAGTTGGCCCACCTTGTAGACGAGGCATTAAAACACTCAAAAAACACAAGAAAATCAAATAAAATACCCAAATCAAACAATACAGTCAATTAAAACTGGGAAATAATGAGGCAAACCAAATCAATAAAACACATCACAGGTATAGATGAAGTGGCCTAAATGAAATGAGAACGAGGTTACACCAATTAAAGCACCGAGCTGAATTAATGAACAATATATAATTGATTTGATTATTAATTTGAGGACTTGCTGGTCAGTCAGGATTGTCCATATCCACCTAGCAGCCAACAGTCAGTTCTATGAGTTGGAAAGCTCTCCCCCTTTAGTTCACATTGTCACGGTCACCACTGCTATTTATAATCACCCAAGGCTTTGCCTGCGGCACAGTGAGGATCCAACAATTCATTAAAAATAAGATTGAAATTGTTCATTTTTCATTAGAAAGGTCTTGATTCACTTTTCTTTGTACAGCATTTCATATTAAATGTCAACACGTTCAGGCAATGCATATTATCTGGCCTTTCCATCCATACTCTGTTTTTAACCGGAAGCTGACATTTAGATTTACATTGGCAGACGTTTTTATCCAAAGCGACTTCCAAAGACCCAGCAATGAATCCATCCAAATGTCCAGACCGGTCTGCCCTGGACACCAACACAACCCTAACCCAACACCACCAGCATTCTGGGAGTGTCATAGAGGTGTGAGTTGGCTTTGACAGGCATGTGAATGGATTACTTAACTGATTTTCAACCGTATCTCCATCTACCCACATTAGGGATAACTGTTGTTATCACTGTTGGACTGAATGGCACAGGTCTTGTGTGCTTGTTGTGGAGGTTTTTAATGATTGTTTGGCGAGCGGTTCAAGTGCAGGGTGGAGTTCGCTATACCGACAGCCGACGGGAACTACACCAACGTCAGCCGAATGCGATTGCCAATCTGCCCTGAAACAGATTGGATTTTGAACTGCCTACTGAAGTAAAGGTTAGAATAAAGAAAGGGGAGGATATCGTACGAGGAGGAGACGGCAGGACTGCAGACCTGGAGTGCCTAGTACTGCATGGGTAATGAGCACACTCTCCGGTATCAACAAGGTTGATAAGCTAGCTTGCCCTACATTGAGCATAACCGTTCATTCGAGAGCGCAGTCTCCTCCTGTGCTTCTCAGAGTCATGGTTGTCTGACACCCACCCGACATGCTATGCTAAACATGCTATGTTTTGTTTTGCGTGAATTGTTTGTGTTGTTGGAGTGATCTGGTGTTACTGCTGGCTGTACAACAAGCCAGCAGTAACGGGGATAATAGAGATGACCTTGACCTTGACCCATCGCCTCATCACATGATGCATTACCACAGAGACATTATCCAGAGTTACACACGGTTTACAACGCACGGTTACACACACAGAGGTTCAGTTATTATGGTTTCATAGTTTCACAGGTACGATAAAACTATTGACCTATGTCACTGAAATGTTAAGGACAGTTTTGTGTCTGGAGCTTTGCCCGTTCTCAGTCGACCCGACCGCAATCTGATTTAGTTGACTTCCAATTACCCGCTGGTTCAGCCCGTCTCCATCCAATCATTACGATCCCAAGATGTTTATGAGGAGTTGAGGGCTTGCTTTGAGTGGACTGACCTGATGTGAACAGTATTATCCAAATAAGGTCTCCGGCTATAACTTTTTATATTTCGATTAAATGTGTTCCTGGCAACAAGTCCTGGGTTACCAGTGAAGTGAAAACAGCTATTGATAGAAAGAATGCAGCTGGTCGTTCGTATCATCCCCAATGTCTACAGCAAACTTCATTAGATTATCATTAGAAGGTATTAGGAGCCAGGTGTGGGTCGCCGGAGGAGCGGACGCAGCTGCAGGAAATCAGCATCAGCTGAGAGGAGGTGACAAAGGCTCGATCTGCTGTCAGGGTCGACCCTGAGCACACGGACCCCCAGCCCCCCGGCCCCCCGCCGATTACCATCGATTGCATTTAGTTCCTCTTTCGTCCTTTCTTTTGAATCAACAAACACAGTGACCTTATGATACATAGACATTCGTTTTTTTTACTTCCACCTGGTATTTAGTGTTAATTGTAATTTTTAAAAATGTCGCTGAGGTCACTACCGATTAAAGACTTACATCACAAGAGTTACGTGACGACCAGAAGGTTAGGCTCCACCCACAGAGCAGCTGTTTAACATTGACTAAGCTAACCACTTGATGCTCATGCTGGCCAGCCTTGCAAATGAAACGTAATGCTAAACTCCTACTGGTATTGAAGGAGCATATAGTATGGTATAACAGGAATACTGCATATACATAACCCATGCATTATGTGAACGTTGACATGCACTGGATGGTGTGCATCTGATATTGGCAATGATATGCATTTATATTTAATTATGGAGTGGTTCCTGACACCAGAGATCAGCATCAGATCAGATCAGAGGGATTAAAACAACGCCTGAAATAAAGATATTATCATGAATATTCCCTTTCCTGCTCTCATCTTGTCTTATCTTATATCTCTCTGCCTCTCTCTCTCATTGTCTGTCTGTCTTTCTGTCTCTCTCTGTCTGTCTATCGCTCTGTCTCTCTCTCTCTGTCTCTGTCTGTCTCTATCTCTCTCTGTCTTTGGTCTCTCTTCGCTCTCTCTCAATAAAAATAACAAGCAGATAGACTGGAGCGAGGACCGTAACACATTTGATTTGCAGCCAGTATATTTTAATATGAAATTAATATGAAATACAAAAAATACAATGTTATCCCAGTTCATGAAGATCAAGAAGCACTGCAGTGTGCTGAATGAGAAAAATAATCAAAACGGTTTTTTTTTGAGATAGCGATGTTAAAAGATCAGAAGAAATCTGCACAGAATCCTTTTCTCAGATGAGAATGTTTTTGCAATACTTCAAACCGGATTCACCAAGAGTGTTGAGAGAACATTTTAAACAATGTTAGGATTTCCCATATCCGGAACGGTGCCCGTCCCAGCCATCATTGGTGAAACATTAAATCTGGATGGAATTTCATGTTTCTGCATGGCCTTACAATCTCTCACTCACTTTTCAATCTAATGTGTGGCTGTGAAGAGCTACCTTGTGCAAAAAGGGAATATACGTACATATACATATATTTTCCCTTTTGCACATACTATGTGTGTAGATTTATATATACATATAGTATATAGATATAATATACAAACCAAATGAAGTAAGCTCTTGCTTGGAAACCCGATCTTCTCCAATCTTTACTATACTCCGGTGGTCATGAGTTTCTCTGGGTGTTTGGTTGATTTTCCTCCCACGTCAAAAAGTTGTTTCGTGTCTGACAACCCAACCACCCGGCTGCCACAAAATAACCATTGAAAACCGACTTTAGTAACGCTCACACAGAATGCTGCATTTCCCTCTCCTACAACCACTTACCAGTAGAAACACATTGGACCCTGTATTTTATATGTGAGTGAAGTTGTGAGTGTGTGTGTGTGTGTGTGTGTGTGTGTGTGTGTGTGTGTGTGTGTTGAGAGAGAGGAGGAGAGGAGTGGTGTGAGGTGTGCATAAGGGTGTGGTGTGTGTGTGTGTGTGTGTGTGTGTGTGTGTGTGGTGGTGTGTGTGTGTATAAGTGTGTGTGGGTATATGGTGTGTGTGTGTGTGTGTGTATAGGTGTGTTGGTGTGTGTGTGGTGTGTATGTGTGTGTGCGTATAGGGTGTGGTGTGTGGTGGGTGTGTGTGTGTGTGTGTGTGTGTGTTGGTGTGTGTGCATATAGGTGTGTGTTCGTGTGGTCCTTCAACAAATGGAACTCTTTGTAAGTCAACGTTTGGTAAAAACATCTGCCAGAATGCCCCAATGTAATGTAAATATGTGCGTAGAGGTGTGTGTGTGTGTGGTGTGTGGGTGTGTGGCGTGTGGTGTGGTGTGGTGCGTGTGTGTGTGTGAGTAGCGCTGTGTGTGTGTGTGTGTGTGGCCAGCCGCATTCGTCACTCCCCCGCTTCTTTGATGGATTTCACGATGGCCTCTGCAGTAAAAAGCAACAGCAATCAGCAGGGCGCCTCTAAACTTGACGCCCCCATTGGTCGAGCGGTGCCATGTGACAATATAATATAAGAGTGTGTGTATGAGGCAGGGGAGGTACGGAGACATGTGGAGAATGACAAAGAGAAGAAGAAGAAATGTGATGCTTTAGAGTGGAGCCGTGGAACATGAATGACTCACCGAGGCTCAGGACCGACATCATCTCAACTTCCAAAACCGCCCCCTCTGTCTCTGCCCCCACACACTCTCTCTCTCTCTCTCTCTCTCTCTCTCTCTCTCTCTCTCTGGAGGATGTGTGCGCTTTCGTGTTGATTAATCGCTTCCCCTTACGGAAGTCATATCTCCCAGCCCGGACCCCCCAGGGACCCGCCCACCAAACACCACACCACACGGCACCGCGCGGCGCTACACACAACACACCACACACACACACACACACACAACTACACGCGAGTACACTTCACCTCACTACACACACACACGCATACAACACAACACACTGTGTAATAAAAATAAAACTAACAGATTTACAAATGTACAGTAAAAATATACAAATATGTAGGCAAGATAATAATTGAAGTGTAATACAGCAGTGATAATAATAATGGTTAGGGGACGTATTGCACCTGATTGAAGAATATTAAGAATATTTGCACATAATGTTGAAAGGTAATGTAGGAGAGGTAAATGTTGCACTGAATGTTGCTCTTTCTACCTCTTCTCAAGACATGTCTGACAATATGTATAAATGTATAGCTTTACATATTTATATACCTTCTTTATATACATGTATATATTTATATATGTGACAGAGGTGCACTCTGTTACCAAAGCCATGTGATTAATTAACAGATGAGTTATATCAGCATCTGTCATTGCGATTATGATATTCACACATTATTATTCTTATCACAATAAGGGCAAGAGGATAAAATCAATGTGTGTGTGTGTGTGTGTGTGTGTGTGTGTGTGTGCGTCACATGACCCAACCTTTCCAGCACGTTGGGTCAGTTGATATCCGACGATCCGAGTGTTGACTGACGTGAAGTAAGAATAAAAAAATGATTTTCTATTTTCTACCACACGCATCCTCATCCTCCTCCTCCCCATTAAAGCCTCCAAGCGCAGTCATCGGCCAACTCACCATGTATTTATAATATAAATACATGGTGAGTTGGCCGCTATGTCGATGTTAGAGTTAGTTAGTTTATATATTTATGTACGTATATATATTTGTATATTTATTACCTATTTAGCCCGCTAGTCCAGCAACACTGCACCACACACAACCCTGAACTGAAGGTGAAAATACATACTTATATTGTTCGTCTTTATACTGTTACACACTTCGTCTTTATACTTATTTCCCAGGTGAAACAGGGTGACATACATGCGTGTGTGTGTGTGTGTTTGTGTGTGTGTGTGTGTGTGTGTGTGTGTGTGTGTGTGTGTGTGTGTGTGTGTGTGTGTGTGTGTGTGCAGCACAGCCTTGTACTGTTACCATGGATGGATGTTCTGGGGCAACAGTAACATAACACACAACATGTCAACCTTGGTGATTCTGCCACTCAAGGGTAGAATAACAGTGCGGCCTGTGTGTTGTGTGCCACACCACTGTCCCTACCCCACCTGACACATCACTGTCCTGTCCCCAGTCCTGAGTACTGACAGAGACACATCACTGTCCTGTCCCCAGTCCTGAGTACTGACAGAGACACATCACTGTCCTGTCCCCAGTCCTGAGTACTGACAGAGACACATCACTGTCCTGTCCCCAGTCCTGAGTACTGACAGAGACACATCACTGTCCTGTCCCCAGTCCTGAGTACTGACAGACACATCGCTGTCCAGCCCTCAGTATACTGTCAGAGAGAGTACTGACAGAGACACATCACTGTCCAGTCCCCAGTCCTGAGTACTGACAGAGACACATCACTGTCCAGTCCCTAGACCTGAGTACTGACAGAGACACATCACTGTCCAGTCCCCAGTACTGACAGAGACACATCCCTGTCCAGCCCTCAGTATACTGTAAGAGAGAGTACTGACGGAGTACACATTACTGTCTGGTCCCCAGTACTGACAGAGACACATCACTGTCTGGTCCCCAGTACTGACAGAGACACATCACTGTCTGGTCCCCAGTACTGACAGAGACACATCACTGTCTGGTCCCCAGTATACTGACAGAGACACATCACTGACTGGTCCCCAGGATACTGACAGAGACACATCACTTTGACTCTCAGAGACAGATCCCAGAATTAGGAATCCAGACGGAGACCAATATGTGTGACTTGAAGCACACTCTGTACTTTGTATGTCTCGCCTAATCAGTTTTCAATTGATCGTTTCATGGCCTTGAGGTCCGTCTGTCCCATCTCACTACAGATTCTTTCTGATCTCTCTTCACCCCCCCCGCTCTGTGCCCACGAGACAGCCATCCGAGCGACGGATGGACGCTCCCGCGGTCACGAGGACGTTGCTTTTGAAGTGTCACACAAGATCGATTCCATATCTGGAGTCCATATCTGAGATCCGATTGGACACGTAATCCAGCCAGAGGCCCCTGGAGGCGGGGCTTAATGAGTTTATTTTCGTGCTGGGAGGAATCTGAAGTTCCGCATCAAGCAGTTAAAATGACAAAACAGAGGCAGGCTGCTCGTAACTCCTGGGAACCGCTGCAGGATTACGGGCAGGAAACAACAGATAGTGAATTATAATACTCCCAGACCAGGATAATGGATAGAATTGTATGTTATTGTATTTTATACGACTTTGACATTTAAATGTGTCATCATCATGACTGAGTCCAGAAACATTGACCTTAAATAGCTGTGTGCGTGCGGGTGTGTGTGTGTGTGTGTGTCTTCACACACACCCTGCCTCTATACACTACAGAGGTTAGTCTCTCTCTCTCTCTCTCTCTCTCTCTCTCTCTCTCTCTCTCTCTACAACACAATAACCATGTTTACAATATACACACATGTGAAAGTCGCCATATTGACTGTCATTTTGAAAACGACAGCCAGCGAACAGCCAGTGAGCTGTATGGACTGCTGTACTACTGATCTACTGTACTACTACTACTACTACTACTACTACTACTACTACTACTAGGTCTACTAGTCTACTTCTACTGCAGAAAGAAGTATTTACTACATGGCTGAGACTGTCTTTTGCAATAAGCTGCACTTATTGCTACCCGGCACCATTTAATCCATATTCTTACCCAGCACATGAAAGGGATGCTGCTGGGATGTGCTTGAAAGAACAAGATAAACTGTATGATTAACTAATATATATGATTCTACTCGTATACAAAGCGCTCAACGGCCTTAGTCACAGAGTCCCTGTTGTTTTATACTCCCTCACCAGCCCTCAGATTATCTAATGCTGGCGTTGTAGTTTCGCAAAACCCACCAAAAAGAAAATTGCAGCTTTTTTTCAGCGATGCTCCCAAACTGCGGAACAGCTTAGCTACGGATATTAGAGAGGCAGACTCTGTTGAAACTTTTAAACGGCACGTAAAGAACATATCTCTTCAATGGAGCCTTTTTACGATAGCACCACTTAATATGCGTGCCTCGCGTGGAGTCCCTCGTGTTCATTTTTAATTTACTTTGTTGTGCCTCTAAATGACAATTTTAGTGATCTGAAATGGCCTGCTCTCTCTGAAATGTTCTACCTTTTCTCTGTTGTGCTCCTTGTTTTGTTTCTTGCTTGTTTTTAGTTTTTTTATCAATTTTATTTCTTTTTAAATGTAAAGCACTTTGAGATGCATGTATTTTGCTATACAAAAAAGCTTATTATGATTATTATTATGATTAAAAAGGGAGGATCTTACCTTCGCCTCACCTTTGTCCCAGCTTACTTCATGAACACATTCAACATGCCGGTCGTGGCTGAACAGAAGATCTGATGTGAGAACCAGGGGTGCGTTGAGCAGGGTGAGAGAGAGACAACCAAGCAGGGTGAGAGAGAGAGACAGACAGCAGGGTGAGAGAGAGACAGCCAAGCAGGGTGAGAGGGAGACAGCCAGCAGGGTGAGAGAGAGAGACAGCCAGCAGGGTGAGAGGGAGACAGCCAAGCAGGGTGAGAGGGAGACAGCCAGCAGGGTGAGAGGGAGACAGCCAGCAGGGTGAGAGAGAGACAGCCAAGCAGGGTGAGAGAGAGACAGCCAGCAGGGTGAGAGAGAGACAGCCAGCAGGGTGAGAGAGAGACAGCCAAGCAGGGTGAGAGAGAGACAGCCAGCAGGGTGAGAGTGAGACAGCCAAGCAGACAGCCAGCTCCTCCCCTCCTCCTCCTCCTCCTCCTCCTCCCCCCTCCTCCTTCTCCTCTCCCCCCTTCCCTCCTCCTCCTTCCGCTCCTCCTCCCCTCTCTCCTCCTGAACGGGCTCCTCCCCCCCTCCCCTCCTCCTCCGGGCTCCTCCCCCTCCCCCCTCCTCCTCCGGGCTCCTCCTCCTCCTGAACACGCCCACGACACGCCCCGTGACGTATGCGGAAGTGAGCACCTGTTGAGAATGAGTGGGAAGTTGGCCCACCTTGTAGACGAGGCATTAAAACACTCAAAAAACACAAGAAAATCAAATAAAATACCCAAATCAAACATACAGTCAATTAAAACTGGGAAATAATGAGGCAAACCAAATCAATAAAACACATCACAGGTATAGATGAAGTGGCCTAAATGAAATGAGAACGAGGTTACACCAATTAAAGCACCGAGCTGAATTAATGAACAATATATAATTGATTTGATTATTAATTTGAGGACTTGCTGGTCAGTCAGGATTGTCCATATCCACCTAGCAGCCAACAGTCAGTTCTATGAGTTGGAAAGCTCTCCCCCTTTAGTTCACATTGTCACGGTCACCACTGCTATTTATAATCACCCAAGGCTTTGCCTGCGGCACAGTGAGGATCCAACAATTCATTAAAAATAAGATTGAAATTGTTCATTTTTCATTAGAAAGGTCTTGATTCACTTTTCTTTGTACAGCATTTCATATTAAATGTCAACACGTTCAGGCAATGCATATTATCTGGCCTTTCCATCCATACTCTGTTTTTAACCGGAAGCTGACATTTAGATTTACATTGGCAGACGTTTTTATCCCTGCTTGGCTCTCTCTCACCCTGCTGGCTGTCTCACTCTCACCCTGCTGGCTGTCTCCCTCTCACCCTGCTTGGCTGTCTCCCTCTCACCCTGCTGTCTGTCTCCCTCTCACCCTGCTTGGCTGTCTCCCTCTCACCCTGCTGTCTGTCTCCCTCTCACCCTGCTGGTTGTCTCTCTCTCACCCTGCTGTCTGTCTCTCTCTCTCACCCTGCTGGCTGTCTCCCTCTCACCCTGCTTGGCTGTCTCTCTCTCACCCTGCTTGGCTGTCTCTCTCTCACCCTGCTCAACACACCCCTGGTTCTCACATCAGCACTTCTGTTCAGCCACGACCGGCATATTGAATGTGTTCATGAAGTAAGCTGGGACAAAGGTGAGGCGAAGGTAAGATGCTCCCTTTTTAATCATAATAATAATAATAATCATAATAAGCTTTTTTGTATAGCAAAATACATGCATCTCAAAGTGCTTTACATTTAAAAAGAAATAAAATTGATTAAAAAACTAAAAACAAGCAAGAAACAAAACAAGGAGCACAACAGAGAAAAGGCAGAACATTTCAGAGAGAGCAGACCATTTCAGATCACTACAATTGTCATTTAGAGGAACAACAAAGTAAATTAAAAATGAACACGAGGGACTCCGCGCGAGGCACGCATATTAAGTGGTGCTATCGTAAAAAGGCTCGATTGAAGAGATATGTTCTTTACGTGCCGTTTAAAAGTTTCAACAGAGCCTGCCTCTCTAATATCCGTAGCTAAGCTGTTCCGCAGTTTGGGAGCATCGCTGAAAAAAAGCTGCAATTTTCTTTTTGGTGGGTTTTGCGAGCATTAGATAATCTGAGGGCTGGTGAGGGAGTATAAAACAACAGGGACTCTGTGACTACGGCCGTTGAGAGCTTTGTATACGAGTAGAATCATATATATTAGTTAATCATACAGTTCATCTTGTTCTTTCAAGCACATCCCAGCAGCATCCCTTTCATGTGCTGGGTAAGAATATCGATTAAATGGTGCCGGGTAGCAATAAGTGCAGCTTATTGCAAAAGACAGTCTCAGCCATGAGGTAAATACTTCTTTCTGCAGTAGAAGTAGACTAGTAGACCTAGTAGTAGTAGTAGTAGTAGTAGTAGTAGTAGTACAGTAGATCAGTAGTACAGCAGTCCATACAGCTCACTGGCTGTTCGCTGGCTGTCGTTTTCAAAATGACAGTCAATATGGCGACTTTCACATGTGTGTATATTGTAAACATGGTTATTGTATTGTAGAGAGAGAGAGAGAAGAGAGAGAGAGAGAGAGAGAGAGAGAGAGACTAACCTCTGTAGTGTATAGAGGCAGGGTGTGTGTGAAGACACACACACACACACACACACACACACACACACCCGCACGCACACAGCTATTTAAGGTCAATGTTTCTGGACTCAGTCATGATGATGACACATTTAAATGTCAAAGTCGTATAAAATACAATAACATACAATTCTATCCATTATCCTGGTCTGGGAGTATTATAATTCACTATCTGTTGTTTCCTGCCCGTAATCCTGCAGCGGTTCCCAGGAGTTACGAGCAGCCTGCCTCTGTTTTGTCATTTTAACTGCTTGATGCGGAACTTCAGATTCCTCCCAGCACGAAAATAAACTCATTAAGCCCCGCCTCCAGGGGCCTCTGGCTGGATTACGTGTCCAATCGGATCTCAGATATGGACTCCAGATATGGAATCGATCTTGTGTGACACTTCAAAAGCAACGTCCTCGTGACCGCGGGAGCGTCCATCCGTCGCTCGGATGGCTGTCTCGTGGGCACAGAGGGGGGGGGGGGGAGGGGGGTGAAGAGAGATCAGAAAGAATCTGTACTGAGATGGGACAGACGGACCTCAAGGCCATGAAACGATCAATTGAAAAGTGATTAGGCGAGACATACAAAGTACAGAGTGTGCTTCAAGTCACACATATTGGTCTCCGTCTGGATTCCTAATTCTGGGATCTGTCTCTGAGAGTCAAAGTGATGTGTCTCTGTCAGTATCCTGGGGACCAGTCAGTGATGTGTCTCTGTCAGTATCCTGGGGACCAGACAGTGATGTGTCTCTGTCAGTACTGGGGACCAGACAGTGATGTGTCTCTGTCAGTACTGGGGACCAGACAGTGATGTGTCTCTGTCAGTACTGGGGACCAGACAGTGATGTGTCTCTGTCAGTACTGGGGACCAGACAGTGATGTGTCTCTGTCAGTACTGGGGACCAGACAGTAATGTGTACTCCGTCAGTACTCTCTCTTACAGTATACTGAGGGCTGGACAGGGATGTGTCTCTGTCAGTACTGGGGACTGGACAGTGATGTGTCTCTGTCAGTACTCAGGTCTAGGGACTGGACAGTGATGTGTCTCTGTCAGTACTCAGGACTGGGGACTGGACAGTGATGTGTCTCTGTCAGTACTCGTGACTGGGGGCTGGACAGTAATGTGTCTCTGTCAGTACTCTCTCTGACAGTATACTGAGGGCTGGACAGCGATGTGTCTGTCAGTACTTAGGTCTGGGGACAGGACAGTGATGTGTCTCTGTCAGTACTCAGGACTGGGGACAGGACAGTGATGTGTCTCTGTCAGTACTCAGGATTGGGGACTGGGCAGTGATGTGTCTGTCAGTACTCAGGACTGGGGACAGGACAGTGATGTGTCTCTGTCAGTAGTCAGGACTGGGGACAGGACAGTGATGTGTCTCTGTCAGTACTCACTCAGGACTGGGGACTGGACAGTGATGTGTCTCTGTCAGTACTCAGGACTGGGGACAGGACAGTGATGTGTCTCTGTCAGTACTCAGGACTGGGGACAGGACAGTGATGTGTCTCTGTCAGTACTCAGGACTGGGGACAGGACAGTGATGTGTCTCTGTCAGTACTCAGGACTGGGGACAGGACAGTGATGTGTCTCTGTACACACACACACACACACACGCACACTCTACAAAGCATCATACTCTCGTCTCGGAGGAACATTTGATCACCAGGGGTCTCTGGCTCGTCGTGGCGCTCACTCAATCTTAAGCAGCACGTAACACAACACAACGCAACAACGGAAGGACCCCATCCAAGTGACTTCATGCCTGAATTTAATGATGTTTAAATTACTCTCGCAGTTTTTACTGCCGTACGCCGCGGGAGCCGCGTTGCACATTGTGAGACAAAGGCTTTCCAACCAAATCCCTCCTCGAGTGTAGTTGGACATGTCTGGTTGTCCGGCTGTGTGCTTGTGATGCTGTTGGCCGGGGGAACGCTCCTGCGCAGCCAAACCCAGAATCATGTTCCTCGCTGTCGGAGGGCCGCACCAGAACCCCGGACTAACGGACTCCCCGAGCCTAATGAGCAGAGAGGTAGTCCACTGCAGAGGGGTTGTGGGCCGGGGAGATAAAGGGGGAAACGCGTTGAAATTAATGAAATACCCAGAGTGGGTCTTTCCAGTTAATACCCCAAAAGGAACTGAAGGTGTCTAGCGACATTTTACTGCCAACACGTGTTGTAATGTGACTACGCCGGCTTTTTCAGGATTTTTATTTGCCATTTTGATGTGGTACAGTACGTACGTGTCCAGCGGTGCACACAGACGCAGGTAGTCAGCCCTCTGTGGAGTCTTGTATGAGGAGGTGTCTTATGTGACGGCTGGTTGGCCACTAATGAAAGAGTTCTGATTTCATCCGCTGGCTCCGGCAGGTTAGCGTTAGCGTCACAGTGGATTAGAGAGCTGGATGAGAACAGCTTGAATTACTGAGAAACTCAGTCACAGAAATTGTGTTAAAGACTAAAATAAGCTTGGCATGGATTAGCCGGTACTCTGTCACTCTGTATGAGATGAAGAGGAATCAGGAGATGATGCTGATGGATTAGAAACGCCAGCTCATGAGACGTCAAGGTTCTCGCTTAACACTCCGCATCAAGATTGAAGATTGAAGATTACTTGATTGCCGTATGTAACAAGTCCACTGGAATGCTTACTACCCATTCACTCCTGCAGTATTCTTCTAAACCTAAATTCTAAAACAACTCCAAAGAATTAGTAATAGTACCTCGTAAGTACAGTGAAAAGTTGTATTCTGAACAGTGTTCTTCTAAACATAAATACTCAAACAACTCTGAGCAATGAGTAATATAGTACCTAATAAGTATGGTAAAAAGTAAAAAGTGACAAGTAAAGTAGTAATACTCTGGCTGTTGGTGCAAAAACGGATTAAAAGTGTCCACATGCAGTACAGTAATACTCTTACACTAGCATACACATGGTAACTAGTAGATAGTAGCAGCAACATGTGATGATAAAGTATAATGATCAATGATAAGTGACCAGTACAGTTCAGTACAGTACAGTACAGTGAGAGTGGATGCATGCTATGCACTGTACTGTACTGCACTGGTCACAGCAATTAAAACCAAGCAATTAAAAAATGTTTCTGTCTGTGTTTCCAACCAATCGACTTCAATCAAAAGCATCCAGGGAGGCACCAGGCAGCCCCCCCCGCTGTGCTAAAGGCCGACTCTAACAACACAGCAGAGATGTTTGTCGCTCGTCTAATCACCGGACGAGCCGCTGCTATGATGAGGGCTCAGTAAGACCATGGCTGACCGTGGTGTTACCACGCCGACGTCACCAGGTGTCAAGGACCACGTCGCTGGGAGGGAAACAACCGAAACAACACAAGAACGTCGCTGAGATCAGGTTAACACTCAACCGAACACATTCACACCTGTCAAGATGAAGATTGGATTCTGTGGTACATGCGGCCTCGTTATTACAGTTGGATGTCCGTTGTTGTTGTTGTTGTTGTTGTTGTTGTTGTTGTTGTGTAGATGTTTTAGCGGCCACCTTCCACCGTCTGGATGAAGAGCGTTTCCCCCTCTTCCTCCTCCTCCATCATGAATCACAGCACCTTAGCCCCGCCCCTGTCCGCCAATCAGTCCGACTGCCCGGAGGTCCAGCTGCCGGTGGTCCTGTTCTTCGCCGTGGGCGCGGTGAGCCTGCTGGTCAACCTGCTGGTGGTGGTGGCCGTGGTGCACAACCGCAACCTCCACTCGCCCATGTACTGCTTCATCTGCAGCCTGGCCGCCTTCAACACCACGGCCAGCCTGGCCAAGACCTGGGAGAACGTGATGATGGTCTTTGCGCACGGCGGGCACCTGGACCAGCAGGGCTCCTCCGCGCTGAGGGTGGACGACGTCATGGACTCCCTGGCGTGCGCCTCCTTCATCGGCTCCATTTTCAGCTTCCTGGCTATCGCCGTGGACCGGTACGTAGCAGTCAGGTCGGGTTGGCGTGGAAGAGGGTTGATCCAGGGGACAGATTCACAGAACCTTTAGTTAGCTCAGCAGTGGTTGTCCATCACAACTCTGGTGCTCTCCCTGCTGACGGTTTCTTGGTGTTAGAATTGAATTTGTACTTAGTTCTTGTTCCAGGAATAGATAAAGATAAAAGTCTTAGGGGCGGCAGTAGCTCAGGAGGTAAGAACGGTTGTCTGGCAACAGGAAGGTTGCTGGTTCGATCCCCAGGCTCTGCCTCGCTAAGGGTCGCGGTGTCCCTGAGCAATATACAAGTAAATACGAGGGTTCAGAAAGGGGGGGATTAGGGAGGGGGGCGGGGTTATGCAGAGTTCAGGTGAACTCTGAACAGGTGAGTCTTGAGTCTATTGCAGAAGCTGGTGAGTGACTCTGCCTCTGACATCTTTTAATACATTCACAAAATCTTTCTTATTGGCCTCAGTGTATGCTTGTCTTTATTGTACATAAACAGACACACATACTGTACATATGCACATCTGTAGCAATCCTCCTTGCCACAATGCCACGTAAAGTGGCTTTGTTCGGGGCTCCTCCAAGGACACAGACAGGTTTGTGGTGAAGGTCAATTAAACCAGCCACCAAACACACACACTCCCACAACATCCTTTCAAATACTTATGATTGCTTGGTCACCCTTGTTGGTAAACAGCAAGATAGCGAGACACATGAGAAAATGCACATTGCAACCTTGTGCAGCTTACTGGTTATTTGTAGGAATTACAAAACACTTTTGTGTGATTATGGATAAAGTGAAGAAATCACTAAGAAAGTAGAAATCAATTTTATAAAATTGCCTCAGGGGCCTGATTGGATCGGCTCGCGGGCCGCATCTGGTCCCCGGGCCGCATGTTTGACACCCCTGGTCTACAGCAACATGTCAACAACAGTAAGGAGCAGCCTGTGTTGTCCTGCGGGGCCCCTAGGAGCCCCTAGGAGCCGCGCTACCGCCGGCAGGCCCGGCAGAGCAGCATCCTCCACAAGGTGTGTCTGAGCTCGGCGCTGCGGAAGGCGTAGATGGCGGGGTCCACCAGGGCGTGGCTCATCAGCATCACCACGTGCAGTTGGAAGAGAGAGCGGTAGCACTCGCAGTACGGGTTGGTGGGGCACGCCATGATGATGACCAGGTGGAAGAAGAAGGGCACCCAGCACACCAGGAACGCCCCGAACAGGATGGACAAAGTCACCACGCCTCTCATGTTGTTGCTGCCGCGCGGGCACTTCCCGCTCCCCGCGGCGGCGTAGGCGGCCATCTTCCTGGCGTGGCCGCGCGCCAGCAGGAACATGTAGAGGTAGAGGAAGATGATGAGCAGCAGGGTGACGCCGAAGACGCCGATGAAGGCGGTCATGATGAAGGTGGTCTCGAAGAAGCGCACCATGAGCACCGCCGACGCGCCGCACGCCGTCCAGATGACCGTCAAAATGGCCACGGCGCGATGCATGGTCATGATGTTGTGGTAGCGGAGCGCGTGGAAGATGGTGAGGTAACTGAAACGGGGGGGGGAAGAAATCAGGCTTTATAGACAATTTGACCAAAATCAATTTGAAGCAGTTCAAAGCAACCCATAATTGGATCCACAGTGTCCTGCTAATAAATATATTGCATTCATATCATCACTTTTATCCAAAGCACTTTACAGTATTGCCTCACATTCACCCATTCATACACCGACGGCGGTGTCAACCATGCAAGGTAACAACCAACACGTCAGGAGCAGTTAGGTGGTGTCTTGCTCAGGGACACCTCGACCCTTAGGAGGAGCAGGTAGGGTTAGGTGGTGTCTTGCTCAGGGACACCTCCACACTTAGCTAGGAGGAGCAGGTAGGGTTAGGTGGTGTCTTGCTCAGGGACACCTCCCACTCTAGGAGGATAGGGACAACAGTCCACTTCCAGACAACCACTC
>PIJE02001498.1:60208-75042 GCA_002895965.2 Coryphaenoides rupestris | reverse complement strand
GTACTTGAGTGAAAGTATAGATACTCCTGGTCAAATATTACTCCAATACAAGTAAAAGTTGCTCAGTCAAGTTTTTACTTGAGTTAAAGTACTGGAGTACTTGCTTTTGAAAATACTTAAGTAATGTCAACGCATTGTTGTATTGTTGCCACAAGGAATTTAAAGAACCTAATGAAACAACCTACTGAATGCACTGACTTGCTTATAGAACCTGTGGAATAAAAAGCTTGTTGATGCATCCAAGCCTTTACTAATACCTATTGAAACACGATGGCATCGACAAAAGGACAACCATTGGCGTTTTCATTTTTTTATTTAACAACCCTCCCGACCCCCCAAAACAGCATGGCAGTGTTCTAACAGCTCTGGCAATATGTGTGCATTCAGTTCTTTAAACTGAATGCACTGTTAGCATTGCACTGTATGCATGACTGAAACAATAATGTTTCAGTCATTGTGGCAACAATACAACAATGCGTTGACATTAAAACAAAAATATACTTTATTACTTATTACTTAATTACGTATTTTCAAGTACTCCAGTACCTTAACTTAAGTAAAAATTTGACTGAGCAACTTTTACTTGTATTGGAGTAATATTTGACCAGGAGTATCTATACTTTCACTCAAGTACTGGAGTTGAGTACTCTGTCCACCACTGGTCAGTTGCAATAATGGCCCCGGAGCAACATTAACTCTGATGTTGTAGGAGCAACATTAACTCTGATGTTGTAGGAGCGACATCAACACGCCGATGTCAAGGTGCTGCGGTGACCGTGGACAGCGGACAGTGAAAACCACCGAAGAAAAAGAGGACAGTTGACCCACATACTGTACACGTTCAGAGACGTTCAAAGGCACAACACATCCCTGCAATCATTGACTTGTTTAAAACAGAAGCCCAACCGCTGTCTTCCTTTTCTTCCCGTCCATTTGCTACATCTCTCGTCTCTCTTAAGAGAGACGAGAGAAAGAGTGTTAAGAGAGACGAGAGAAAAGAGTCTTAACACTCTTTCTCTCGTCTATCTTAACACTCTTTCTCTCGTCTCTCTTAACACTCTTTCTCTCGTCTCTCTTAACACTCTTTCTCTCGTCTCTCTTAACACTCTTTCTCTCGTCTATCTTAACACTCTTTCTCTCGTCTATCTTAACACTCTTTCTCTCGTCTCTCTTAACACTCTTTCTCTCGTCTATCTTAACACTCTTTCTCTCGTCTATCTTAACACTCTTTCTCTCGTCTATCTTAACACTCTTTCTCTCGTCTCTCTTAACACTCTTTCTCTCGTCTCTCTTAACACTCTTTCTCTCGTCTATCTTAACACCCTTAACACCGATCCAAAGGCATTAACATTCGTTGAAGTGCTCCTCCAACACGTCGAGTGGATAAAAGCTGAGTGGCTGCTTCGGCTGAAAACGAAACTCCACAGACAACATCCATCGCCACGACAACACGCCGACCTTCAATACCTTTCTCCTCGACGGGTACGGCAGCAGACTTTTTAATTGCCGGTTTTAAGTATACAGACAGGAGCACGGTCATTATTACATACAGTTAGTTATGTCTGGCAAATACCAGGCGAGAGCAGGCAGAAACAAAAGATTGTCTTGCTGTGCTGCTGTTCTTACATCATCTTCTTCTTCTTCTTCTTCTTCTTCTTCTTCTTCTTCACCAGATCTCCTCTTCGGGGGTGGGAGGGGGGACCAGCGAGGACCACCCACCGCCCCCACCTCCGGAGACTGACTTCACCCACCATGTGTTTCGCATCACAGCTGCGCTGCATCAGCTGTGACGGCTCGTCCGCGGCACCCGCCTTAATGGCGGCCACCCCCCGCCCCCCCTCCCACACACACACACACACACACACACGCCGACACACACCAACACACCACCAGGCATCATAGGGGCCCGGGCTCAGTACTCGCCCGTGAGCGCGCAGACGTTGCCGCAGGTGCCGCGGACGCCATAGCAGCAGATGATCTCCCGAAAGGTCTTCCGCATCTCCTGGCTGCGGAAGGCGTAGATAAGCGGGTCGACCACCGAGTTGCACATGATGAGGATGAGGTACATGTCGAAGTGGGACATGAAGCACTGGCAGTAGCGGTTGCGCGGGCACGAGATGGTGAGGATGAGGTGCAGGAAGAAGGGCGCCCAGCACGTGACAAAGACGCCCAGCAGGATGGTGAGCGTGACGGCGCCCTTCATGCTGGCGCGCTGGTGGATGGAGTTGTAGCCGGGCAGCGCGGCGATGCGCTTCATGTGCGAGCGCGCCAGCATGAACATGTGGCTGTAGAGCGACGCCATGAGCAGCAGCATGGCGAGGAACATGGCCACCAGGCAGATGACCACGTAGATCTTGTCCGAGTAGAGGATGAAGACGATGCCGCAGCCCGTGCAGAAGGTCCAGATGCCGGCGATGATGAAGCCGGCCCGCCGCACCGTCACGATGTTGTGGTAGCGCAGCGCGTAGAAGATGGTCACGTACCTGGCAACCCGCAAATCACAATGGGGTTTGTGTATATTCTGTACGACCTTGTTGTCTTCATACCCTGATATATATATAAAGCAATAACAAGTGAGCCATGCACACTAACCCCCCCGCCTTCCCTCTCCTAACCCCGGCACTAACTTGCATGTTTGTACACCTTGGCTTTATTAATAGTACTTCGCAATGTTTAGCATATTGTATGTTCTTAGATGTTGCTAATGCACTGAGAATGGCACATCTGCTCAGGCAGCCTTGCAATTCTGAAACTCGTTCCATTAGCATTATGAAATGATGAATGCACCACAGTGATATATTGCTGTCTCTCCTTCAACAAATGTCCTCTTTGTAAGTCAATGTGGATAAAAGCCAAATGCCCCTAAATGTAAATGTAACCTTTTTCAAGCACACATGGCACGCACCCGCGGCAAGACGTCATCGGTTTTATGTGTCATGAGCATTTGTGGCTATTTTTCTCTCCTCACTGTTAAGTTGGAAGGTTCTCAAACTAACTTCAGGAATCCATCCGTCAAAAGAGTAGATGTTTATAACCCTCACGGAATGTAGAGTATGCTTCAACAAGGGTGAACCTGACGGTAGATATTAAGCATGTTCTATGATTGATTGACTTGGGTCATAGGATGATGTGATAAAGCACTGGCCTAGAGTTGTCCACAGAACAGAGCATAAAAGATGTACTTGGGAGTTTAGGAAAGCAGCTCCTCTGCAGACCAGCTCCAACCTTTGTATTGTTTGTTTGTTTCTTTAAAGCGATAATAAAAGTCGTTAACTTTGGTGCTTCGGCCTCTCGACCTCTCTGACCCCCCCCCACCACCGCCATCACCACCGCCACGCCTACCGGTCGATGGCGATGGCCAGCAGGCTGCACATGGACGCCACCACGGAGATGCAGATCATGGAGTCCAGCAGGTTGTCCATCTGCCGGATGACGTTGTCCTCCGCCACCAGCTGCCGGTTGTTCAGCAGGTCCATCACGATGGTCTCCCAGGAGTTGGACACGCTCACCAGCATGTCGGCCACCGCCAGACTGCAGGGGGGGGGCGCCGACGACACGTCCACACGACAAGCAGTCAAAGACCGACACAACGACTAGGATGCCAGTGACGCTCGGAACGCACAGTGACGTCAGCTAACACCGAATCAAAAATGATGTCCAGTGTGTGTGTGGATATGTTTTATATGTAATAGAGACAATTATAGAGCAGTAATATGTGTAGCAGAGTCCAATACACATTTGCCATATGCAGTTGCAGCATAGTCTCAGCCACAGCGCCACATACGTTGCTGTAGTTCCGGGGGCTCCTCCAAGGACACAGGCTGTAGTCGTGTTGTAATCTGGTTGATTGTAAAGTTGCAGTGTGTGTGTGTGTGTGTGTGTGTGTGTGTGCGCTGGTGGCTGACTTAACCTGGGTGCACTGACTGCCCAATGCACCGCAGGCTCGCAGCCCCACCCCGCCCGGCTCGGCCAATTAAGGTAGCCAGCCACCAACCACACACACACACCACACATTCCCACAGTAGTGTTATAATTACACAAAATCATTGTACATAGCTATTTCAACCGACACGTTAGGCCTCCAGAGTCCTATAAATAATATCCCCCACCTCCCCCTTCCGTACTGCCGTGGGAGAGGGTAAGCGACATCATTGTGTGTTTTAGCCTCCAAGTTCATTCGTCAGCTTCAACTTATTGTGCAGTTTGCCAACACATTCCTGTGATATTGAATGTGTGCAGGGGCACAGCTTAAACGCTCACGAATTCTATTGTTTATCCACCCCCCCCTTTTCGTCAGAATTAAGAGAGATCGCCTCCGAAGGTATCCTGGTCTGCTTCTTGTCAACAAAACACAACGCAGACCGGTTACATACACACACACACACACAAAGTGAGTGTGTGTGTGTGGTGTGTGTGTGTGTGTGTGTGTGGTGTGTGTGGCACGTTACCTGCAGACGAAGAAGTACATAGGCGAGTGGAGGTTCTTGTTCTTCACGATCGCCGTGATGACCAGGATGTTCTCCAGGAGAGAGATGATGCCAAGCATGAGGAAGATCTGGCAGCCAAAGGAGATGTATGCGTGAGGAACCACAGTAGAGATGTATGGGTGAGGAACCACCCAAGAGATGTATGGGTGAGGAACCACAGTAGAGATGTATGGGTGAGGAACCACAGTAGAGACACACAGTAGAGATATATGGGTGAGGAACCACCCAAGAGATGTATGGGTGAGGAACCACAGTAGAGACACACAGTAGAGATATATGGGTGAGGAACCACCCAAGAGATGTATGGGTGAGGAACCACAGTAGAGACACACAGTAGAGACGTATGGGTGAGGAACCACAGTAGAGACACACAGTAGAGATGTATGGGTGAGGAACCACAGTAGAGACACACAGTAGAGATGTATGGGTGAGGAACCACAGTAGAGATGTATGGGTGAGGAACCACCCAAGAGATGTATGGGTGAGGAACCACAGTAGAGATGTATGGGTGAGGAACCACAGTAGAGATGTATGGGTGAGGAACCACAGTAGAGACACACAGTAGAGATATATGGGTGAGGAACCACCCAAGAGATGTATGGGTGAGGAACCACAGTAGAGACACACAGTAGAGACGTATGGGTGAGGAACCACAGTAGAGACACACAGTAGAGATATACAGTATGGGTGAGGAACCACAGTAGAGACACACAGTAGAAATGTATGGGTGAGGAACCACCCAAGAGATGTATGGGTGAGGAACCACCCAAGAGATGTATGGGTGAGGAACCACAGTAGAGATGTATGGGTGAGGAACCACAGTAGAGACACACAGTAGAGACACACAGTAGAGATGTATGGGTGAGGAACCACAGTAGAGACACACAGTAGAGATGTATGGGTGAGGGACCGCCCAACAGACACACAGTGGAGACATGAGAAGGGGTGTCTAATGATTAGTGACGGGACCATGACTATGCATGAACAGAGACGTGCATATTTAATGTGCGGCGACCATGAAAAGAGCGGTTGTCTGGCAACAGGAAGGTTGCTGGTTCGATCCCCGGGCTCCTCCCCCTCCTAGCTAAGTGTGGAGGTGTCCCTGAGCAAGACACCACCTAACCCTAACTGCTCCTGACGTGTTGGTTGTTACCTTGCATGGTTGACACCGCCGTCGGTGTATGAATGGGTGAATGTGAGGCGATACTATCGAGCACTTTGAATTAAAGCGCAATATAAATGCAATCCATTTACCATATGAACCCACACACACACACACACACACTGCATTCGCACACACACCCACCGAGGGTCGCACAGGAGGAGGTTTGATCACAGAGAGAGAGAGTGTGTGTGTGTGTGTGTGTGTGTGTGTGTGTGTGTGTGTGTGTTCACTCAGCAGGAGGCTCACGCAGGACACACCTCCGTGGCGATGTGTATGTTTTCACAGGCCGCCGCCGGCTTAGAGGATCCCGGTTTTCCCGGTGGCAGCGAGGGGCTCAGGCTGTAGTTCTGCTGGCCGAAGTCGTAGCCCGGGGTGGAGTTCCCAAACCCCGACCCCGGCCGGAAGGAGACCCCGTCGGACGCGTTCATGGCCGGCGTAGCTCCTTTGGCCGATCCACAGCCAACAGCCAACGTCTCAGTCAAGCCCCAGCAGATCCTGAGGGCATTTCCCCTGTTGGTGTGTGTGTGCGTGTGTGTGTGTGTCTGTGTGGTGGTGGTGGTGGTGGTTGGGGAGGGTGATGGGAGACGTGGGGGGCCGTCTGTCAGAGGAGAGCAACACAACAAAGTGAAGTTAACTTGAGGTTAGCAGCTCAAAGCGGTGAATGCCGTCTCCGCATACATGTCCCCGTAATTGCGTCCGATTTCACACTGATTCAACGGTCGAGGTCATATCTGTGGCGCGCCGGTTTCCGTGTTACAGTTACATCGTATAATTACGTACGATAATTACAAGCCCCGGCTCGGAGCGGCCGTGTGCGGTGCGCTTATCGCTTGACTGACTGCTTAATTAGAGGTTGTTAACTCGTCAAAGCTCGGCTATTGTGACGGGTCTGCCTGAAAGGGGATGATTATCTTTTACGAACGACATGCTTCGCGGGGTTTATCTGCGGCGAAGGGGAGAGCCTGTGATATAACGTCGAACAACGAGACAATCAAACAGCATCAAACATCTAGATTGCGTGATAAAAGTGTTAAGTTATAATCTACTGAGGTAACTACCGGAAATTGTGTTGACAACAAATTAGAATAAAATGAATTACAATCACAGTTTAGAATCACAAACCAATCACAGGTGTTTTCAGTTCTTTTATCATAAAATATTAATTCTATGTCACATGTTTTAGAATTGAATTGGATAACGTGATGTAGTAGACAAAGAGTGATGTAGTAGACAAAGCGTGATGTAGTAGACAAAGAGTGATGTAGTAGACAAAGCGTGATGTAGTAGACAAAGCGTGATGTAGTAGACAAAGCGTGATGTAGTAAACAAAGAGTGATGTAGTAGACAAAGAGTGATGTAGTAGACAAAGAGTGATGTAGTAGACAAAGCGTGATGTAGTAGACAAAGAGTGATGTAGTAGACAAAGAGTGATGTAGTAAAAGATTAGTAGAAAGGATTAAAGTGATGTAGTAGACAAAGAGTGATGTAGTAGACAAAGGAGTGATGTAGTAGACAAAAGAGTGATGTAGTAGACAACGTGATGTAGTAGCAAAGAGTGATGTAGTAGACAAAGCGTGATGGTAGTAGACAAAGAGTGATGTAGTAGACAAAGAGTGATGTAGTAGACAAAGAGTGAGTGTAGTACGACAAAGAGTGATGTATTAGCAAAGAGTGATGTTAGGTAGAACAAAAGTGATGTAGTAGACAAAGAGTGATGTAGCAGGACAAAGAGTGATGTAGTAGACAAAGGTGATGTAAGTAGACAAAGAGTGATGTAGTAGACAAAGAGTGATGTAGTAGACAAAGAGTGATGTAGTAGACAAAGAGTGATGTAGTAGACAAAGAGTGATGTAGTAGACAAAGAGTGATGTAGTAGACAAAGCGTGATGTAGTAGACAAAGAGTGATGTAGTAGACAAAGAGTGATGTAGTAGACAAAGAGTGATGTAGTAGACAAAGAGTGATGTAGTAGACAAAGAGTGATGTAGTAGACAAAGCGTGATGTAGTAGACAAAGCTTGAAAGGTTGTGCTCCCTGAGTGTGCGGGGGCCTTCCTCTCAACTGAGGGGATACCGTGTGTATTCTGAGGCCCCAAAGGGAACGCGGTTCCCACGGATGTTGATCCGTAACAACACTTGACCCGTGACTGACTCAAAACGCAGGCGATTTTCAACAGCGGAACTTTCCGGATCCAGCTCCGTACAGGACACAGCCAGGCTCGTTGGGGGCGTGGCAAATGTGAACAATTTTCACAGCCTGGACAGAGTGATTGACTCTGCTTACATCACAGCTACTAACAAGGTCGATCGTAAAACTATCAAATCCACCTGCAAATACGGGGAAAACTGAGATGATAACCATCGACCTGAAGCAAAAACCTGAAGACGTCACACTGCGCCTCAAGGAATCTACTATCGCCCAGAGTGCCTGCGTCAGGAATCTTTCTGTTTGACCCGATGCTTTCTTCCTTTCTTTTGAGAAGCATGTGAAAGTATTACCAGACCTGCATTCTGTCATCTTTGAAATATTGCGAAGATCAGACCAATGGTGTCCGCCGCGGACGCAGAGACAATAATCCAAGCTCTTACAGTACATCATCCAGACTGGATTACCTGCACCGTTCTCTGGCTTGACGAACTCTACGACGAGAAGAAGCAGAAGTTCAACTCAGGCATGTGTATTTATGCAGGATATGAAGTGACAATATATCATAGAATACAAGTGGAAAGGTGAAATATTTTGGATAAACTCTGATGGTTTTTTTTTTGGTAGTAGTGTGCTTGTTGAAAAGTATTAATGTTTTAAGTCCATGTATTAATGGGGTTGACTGGTCATGCTCACTAGCCTGTAGCGATAGCCTCCCAATCGTGTGTATGTGTATCTGTCTGTCTGTCTATGTGTGTGTGTGTGTGTGTGTGTGTGTGTGTGTGTGTCTATGTGTATCTGTCTATGTGTGTGTGTGTGTGTGTGTGTGTGTGTGTGTGTGTGTGTGTGTGTGTGTGTGTGTGTGTCTATGTCTCTGTGTGTGTCTATGTGTATCTGTCTGTCTGTCTATGTGTGTGTGTGTGTGTGTGTGTGTCTATGTCTCTGTGTGTGTCTATGTGTATCTGTCTGTCTGTCTGTCTATGTGTGTGTGTGTGTGTGTGTGTGTGTGTGTGTGTGTGTGTGTGTGTGTGTGTGTGTGTGTGTGTCTATGTGTATCTGTCTGTCTGTCTATGTGTGTGTGTGTGTGTGTCTATGTCTCTGTGTGTGTCTATGTGTATCTGTCTGTCTGTCTATGTGTGTGTGTGTGTGTGTGTGTGTGTGTGTGTGTCTATGTCTCTGTGTGTGTCTATGTGTATCTATGTCTGTCTGTCTGTCTGCTGTGACAGAGGCAGGTTCGTATTGCACAGCTGAAGGTTTGAATCATTAACAGTTAGAAAGGACAGAGGTCCAGTTACTGTAACTGTATGTGGGCAGAACTGGTGATAGCCTGCCGACGTACCACTCAAACAAGACACCACAGTGCAAAGATCGTACGTCCTGTCGCTGAACAGATTTCATCACGATCATCGCAAGAGTTTGCCGAAGACGTAGATGTGTCACTTGTGTGGATAAAATCACAAAATGACCAAGGTACCACAGTTTCAAAAAGTGCCCACGTCTGTGTTTTTGCTCAGAAGTTAAGAGCCAAAATAACATGGGAGTGGATGAGGATGTTGGAGGGGATCTCCTGCTGCTTTGAGGCTGATCAATCAAACATTGCTTCCGTAGTTACACGTCTGCGACCGGCACAAATATTCCCGACAAACCTTCCTCCTAAATTATGCATGTGGAGTCAAAATAATGGGAACGAGAGCAAGTTTTAGGTATTTTTCCACCGCTTTGATCTCCCCACTCTAACTCTGAACATTCCACCACATACACACTAATGGGGGGAGATTTGTTCAGGTTCACGGTTCAAGGTGCCGCGTGTACCGATGAAACGCACTGAGCGGTGAGTAGTGCAGACAAACATCGTCGTCTCAACCCTTCCCTGTTCTGGCACCGCGGTGGTGGAATGAGCACCCAGCTTCCGACCAGCAAGAGACTCAAGACCCACCTGTTCAGAGTTCACCTGGACTCTGCATCCCTAACCCTAGAACTGACTTGCTCGTAATTATTAAGAGCGCTTAGCATCGTGTCGCATGTTCTTAGATGTTGGGAAAGCACTCAGAATGGGACGTCTGCTCTTATCCCGGCGATTAGAATGAAACTCGTTCTATTAACCTCGCAACTATGAACGCTTGAATCCTGCTCTATTCTTATCTTTATGCACCACAGTGATATATTGCTGTCTCTCCTTCAACAAATGCACTGTTTGTGAGTCGCTTTGGATTAAAAGCGTCTGACAAATACCCTAAATGTAGATGTAGAGGAAAACAAGAATACAAACGGAAGATGGAGGACGATTTGAAATGGATTGCCACGCTTCAATTTGATTCATTCCAACTCACGACCACTGAAAGAGCTTTTATCTCTTTTATGTCCCACGGCACCAGGGACACACACACACACACACACACGCGACTCTCATCCGTAACATCTTACATCTTCTCTGTATTATCACCAAGCAGCAGACTGTTCATTTTTCATTCATTGTGTGCTTCAACAAAAGCTCCACATGTGGTCATGTGGTTGTGGTCATGTGGTTGTGGTCATGTGGTTGCGGTCATGCGGTCATGTGGGTTCCGTCCACATCCGTCCACACGCCACATTTGAATGAGATTTATACAATCAGCGACAAGTATAACTCTTGGGAAAACCTTCAGTACTTAAATATAATTCACGATTTAAATACCCTCTTAATTCTGCGGTGGTCGCATCAGAGTGTGGAGACCAGGGGACCCAATTACTCCAACGCGGGGTTCGGAGGATTGATGGATCGTCGGAACTTTGACTTCCCAGGTCGGAGGAGCAGCTGTCGTACGCATACGCTCAGACGCTTTTAATAAGAAATGTGTCCCATTTGTCCAGTGGAAAATGTGAAAAATAATTCCATGCATAATAAACGCACCGTGAATCGTCAGCAACAAAAACACGCCGTCGCCTACCAACAAAAACATCCGTTTATATCTAAGAAGGACCTCATTCCATCCATCCATCCATTTGCGTCCGCTTATCCGGGGCCGGGTCGCGGTGGCACCCGGCTAAGCAGGACCCTCCAGGCGTCCTTCTCCCCAGCCACGCTCTCTAGTTCCTCCTGGGGGATCCCGAGGCGTTCCCAGGCCAGACGAGATATATAATCTCTCCAGCGGGTTCTGGGTCTGCCCCGGGGTCTCCTCCCAGTTGGACGTGCCCGGAAAACCTCCAAAGGGAGGCGCCCGGGGGGCATCCTAATCAGATGTCCCAACCACCTCAGCTGACTCCTTTCGATGCGGAGGAGCAGCGGCTCTACTCCGAGCTCCCTCCGGATGTCTGAGCTCCTCACCCTATCTCTAAGGCTGAGCCCAGCCACCCTGCGGAGGAAACTCATTTCGGCCGCTTGTATCCGCGATCTCATTCACCTTTTGCAAATGTGGATTTGAGCGTCCGTTATGACAGTAGTTCCAGGTTACTGTGCTGTAGATCCATCTCAACGTGTGTTATTGTCAGCGAGAGCCTCAGTGTTGTGTCCTCGGCAGCATCGAGAACACAGATTCTCGGTCGAGTAATCCGCCTCTTTTTGTGTGTTGCTTTGAGAGGGAAAAGAAAACGAATGAATTATATATCCAGTGCTTTAGAAAGCCATGAGTGCAATGTTTGGAGAAGGGTCTACGTCATCATCTCTTATTTCCACACAGCCAGATTATTATTATTTCTTTTTTTTTTTGTATGTCTTGGCTGCCATTTTTGGGTTTTTATTTTGTGTATTTTTCTGTTCGCCTGCCATAGCTCATATGGAGCGAGGCCGCTGGGTTTGTGTTCCCTCAGTAAAGCCTCTTCAAACACCTTCATCACGATGGCTGGTTATGCATCCCCAGAGAGCATCATCAATCCATTTCAAACATCTTAAAGTCTGTGTCCTCTTATCTTCTCTCTCTCTCTCTCTGTGTCTCTCTCTCCCTCGCTGTGCCTGCCTCTCTCTCCCCTACCTCTCCCTCTCTCTCTCTCATTGACTGAGTTATCCTTCGTCCGTGTCATCACTGCGTACGGAGCCTCTGAGCCTCAACTCTTGTCCATTTGAGCGATCTCATCTCATCTCATCTCATCTCATCTCATCTCATCTCATCTCATCTCATCTCACGCCATGTCGTGTCACGTCACCACAAATCTCCCTCAGCAGGCGACAGGACGGCATGTGGGTTCTGCCGTGACAAAATGCTTTAAGATCTCTTGTTTGCCAACTCCTTGTGGTTATGTCCGGTCATTATTTTTGGGTTAGGGTTAGGGTTAGGGTTAGACCACCATGCCCAAGAGTCAAACAGATGAGTGCACCATGACCCAGAGACCAGACCAACAACAACAACATCACGCCGTCACGTGGTTGTGAAGCAATGTTCACCCTGAGAGGTTTTCCGGGGGGAGAGCGTCTGCCTGGGGGTGGTGTGGTTGGGAGACCCAGAACCCGCTGGAGGGATTATGTAACTCATCTGGCCTGGGAAACGCCTCGGGAGGAACTAGAGAGAGATGCTGGGGAGAAGGAAGTCTGGGGGGGGGGGGGGGCCCTGCTTAGCCAGCTGCCACCAGGATCCGGGCCCCGGATAACAGGAAGAGAATGGATGGATGGATTTCTTAATCGTCTTCAAAAGTGTGCGATCATGCAAAGAAGCGTTAAAGGGTTTGCTGAACCGGAACTATACGATTAACAACACAAGTTTCTACAAATTAATATTGAATTAATGTTTCTATAATGATCAACACGTAGGGAAGCAAGGAGGGAAGTTCTTTAATAACCTCATCTGTGAGGAGTATTGCGCACACTCACCTAAAGTTCATTTTAGTTTCATATTATTTTGTCATATCTAGAAATCCCCTTAAGCAGGCCATTGAGGTCGTAGTGTTTAGCACTTAGAATAACTTAAGTTTCTAATGAAAAGCTTCCAATTCTAAAATGATGGTTAAGATAACGCCGGTCCTTCATCCCAACTGTCTTCCCCCTCCACAGACAGGGAAAAGAAGACCAAGATCATCTCTTATTTGGTCATTAGTTCACGAATCAAATATTGTCACGCAAAAGAGAAGAAACGAACAAAGGAAACGTTGGACAGCCAACTATTAACTATTTTTGTTTCCTTAATGTCTTTCACACTTTACTGACTGTCTTTGTTCCTGTCTTCAAGACACGTTTCACAACAAGTTCACCATCACACCATCAACGCCACCATTATCACCATCACCATCACTTCAAGTATTATTATTATATTATGACTACTGCTACTATTATATTATTATATATTGAGCCACTTATGATTCAAACTTTAGCTGTGTTAAGCAGTTATTATAACTTTATTTCAAACATATGTTTATTAGGCAAGGTGGTAGCTTTAGGGTTATTATATAATTCATAGATATAATAATTATAATTCTCTGTCTCAATAGCCTGTATAGATTATGATAAGGACTGCCTATACTTTGAATCCTAAACACACTCAACTGTTATTCTAATATATAGGCTTGATTGACTTGAGGGTTTTTTTGCATAATATATTATATGTAATAATTTTACTTGGCCTTTGGATAGTTATTGAATTTATGCAGTGAACACAGTAGTTTGATCAATTACCCATAATACTAATGTGATGATGGTGCTGGAGCAGCAATAAGAAGGAGAAGAAAAGGAGTAAAAAATTATAAAATATAAATATTTAAATATGAGTGATGCGCTCACCGCCTGGATGCAGGTGCTCAGCAGGTCCTCAGGAGGTCCCTCAGACAGGTCCTCCTCAGCAGGTCCTCCTCAGCAGGTCTTCAGCAGGTCCTCCTCAGCAGGTCCTCCTCAGCAGGTCTTCAGCAGGTCCTCCTCAGCAGGTCTTCAGCAGGTCCTCAGGAGATCCTCAGCAGGTCCTCAGCAGGTCCTCCTCAGGAGGTCCTCCTCAGCAGGTCCTCAGCAGGTCTTTAGCAGGTCCTCAGGAGGTCCTCAGCAGGTCCTCCTCAGCAAGGTCCTCCTCAGCAGGTCGTCAGCAGGTCCTGGATGCAGGTCCTCCTCAAGTCCTCAGTGTATCTTATGGTCGCGCTGCGCGGTGCCGCCCCTGCGCTCTGCCGCGCGGTAGAGCGCAGCGCGGCAGAGCGAATCACTCCGGAGCTCCGCAGGCGCAGCGCGTCACGGCGCCGCGTCAAGTTACCCGCGGGAGGACACGCACTTCCGCTTACACACGTCAAAGTAAAAGCCCTCTTGCGTCGGTTCTCAATGAATGAAAGAACTCAATGAATGAATGATCGAATTCATTCATGAAACATTTGCTGCCCTTCAGGGTATTTCCTTTGCTCAAGGAGCCATACATGCCAGAGACCATAAATGACATCACATAAATAACATAATAATAATAATAATAATAATAATAATAATAATAATAATAATAATAATAATAATAATATAAACATCTAAAAACATCATAAAAACATCCTAATAAAAGCACCATTTTGGAAATCGATTAAAAAGTTCAAGAAATGAAAAGTAATCGAAGACAAATTGTCTTTAGAATTTTGAATTGTCATTCAAAAAACACATTTCTGGAAAAATACATTTCTGGGAAAAACCAACACAAACACAAAGGTAGATTTAATCTTCCTCGTGTCTTTTTTTAATGGGCCACTAAATGGACACAATAGAAAACAATAATATGATGGATGTAGATCTACTGCTGGGACAGTCTCGTCACGCTGAACGAAGCTGGACGCAGTTTGCCCAACCTCTGCACTGTTACTTTGAAGAGTACCTTTTCACAGGAAGTCGTTTTCCAGCTCAAACTGCTGAGCGGGTGACGCCCACACGCTGGGTGACGTCACCTTTAGGTCCCCACATGTGTTCTGTGAGTTAAGATGATCACATGATGCAGGAGGTGGAAGCCCCGCCCACCACCATGGAGCAGCACTCTGGGATTCATCTGAGTTGGGAGGTTGAGTTGCTGTGTTGCTGCGTTCAAAATCATCTGCTCATCATCTGCTGACAAACACACACACACTATATATATCTTCTTTTTTTTTCAATTTTTTTCACTTCCTGCCATGTCACAAGAGTTTCAC
>PIJE02001498.1:36222-60183 GCA_002895965.2 Coryphaenoides rupestris | reverse complement strand
TCACCTTTTGCAAATGTGGATTTGAGCGTCCGTTATGACAGTAGTTCCAGGTTACTGTGCTGTAGATCCATCTCAACGTGTGTTATTGTCAGCGAGAGCCTCAGTGTTGTGTCCCCGGCAGCATCGAGAACACAGATTCTCGGTCGAGTAATCCGCCTCTTTTTGTGTGTTGCTTTGAGAGGGAAAAGAAAACGAATGAATTATATCTCCAGTGCTTTAGAAAGCCATGAGTGCAAATGTTTGGAGAAGGGTCTACGTCATCATCTCTTATTTCCACACAGCCAGATTATTATTATTTCTTTTTTTTTTTGTAAGTCTTGGCTGCCATTTTTGGGTTTTTATTTTGTGTATTTTTCTGTTCGCCTGCCATAGCTCATATGGAGCGAGGCCGCTGGGTTTGTGTTCCCTCAGTAAAGCCTCTTCAAACACCTTCATCACGATGGCTGGTTATGCATCCCCATGAGGAGCATATTCAAATCCATTTCAAACATCCTTAAAGTCTTGTGTCCTCTTATTCTCTCTCTCTCTCTCTTTACCTCTCTCTCCCTCTTCTGTGGCCTGCCTCTCTCTCCCCCTACCTCTCCCTCTCTCTCTCTCATTGACTTTGAGTTATCCTTCGTCCGTGTCATCACTGCGTACGGAGCCTCTGAGCCTCAACTCTTGTCCATTTGAGCGATCTCATCTCATCTCATCTCATCTCATCTCATCTCACGCCATGTCGTGTCACGTCACCACAAATCTCCCTCAGCAGGCGACAGGACGGCATGTGGGTTCTGCCGTGACAAAATGCTTTAAGATCTCTTGTTTGCCAACTCCTTGTGGTTATGTCCGGTCATTATTTTTGGGTTAGGGTTAGGGTTAGGGTTAGGGTTAGACCACCATGCCCAAGAGTCAAACAGATGAGTGCACCATGACCCAGAGACCAGACCAACAACAACAACATCACGCCGTCACGTGGTTGTGAAGCAATGTTCACCCTGAGAGGTTTTCCGGGGGGAGAGCGTCTGCCTGGGGGTGGTGTGGTTGGGAGACCCAGAACCCGCTGGAGGGATTATATAACTCATCTGGCCTGGGAAACGCCTCGGGATCTCCCAGGAGGAACTAGAGAGAGATGCTGGGGAGAAGGAAAGTCTGGGGGGGGGGGGGCCTGCTTAGCCAGCTGCCACCGGGACCCGGCCCCGGATAACAGGAAGAGAATGGATGGATGGATTCTTAATCGTCTTCAAAAGTGTGCGATCATGCAAAGAAGCGTTAAAGGGTTTGCTGAACCGGAACTATACGATTAACAACACAAGTTTCTACAAATTATATTGAATTAATGTTTCTATAATGATCAACACGTAGGGAAGCAAGTAGGGAAGTTCTTTAATAACCTCATCTGTGAGGAGTATTGCGCACACTCACCTAAAGTTCATTTTAGTTTCATATTATTTTGTCATATCTAGAAATCCCCTTAAGCAGGCCATTGAGGTCGTAGTGTTTAGCACTTAGAATAACTTAAGTTCTAATGAAAAGCTTCCAATTCTAAAATGATGGTTAAGATAACGCCGGTCTTCATCCCAACTGTCTTCCCCTCCACAGACAGGGAAAAGAAGACCAAGATCATCTCTTATTTGGTCATTAGTTCACGAATCAAATATTGTTCACGCAAAAGAGAAGAACACACAAAGGAGACGTTGGACAGCCAACTATTAAACTATTTTTGTTTCCTTAATGTCTTCACACTTTACTGACTGTCTTTGTTCCTGTCTTCAAGACACGTTTCACAACAAGTTCACCATCACGCCACCATTATCACCATCACCATCACTTCAAGTATTATTATTATATTATGACTACTGCTACTATTATATTATTATATATTGAGCCACTTATGATTCAAACTTTAGCTGTGTTAAGCAGTTATTATAACTTTATTTCAAACAATGTTTATTAGGCAAGGTGGTAGCTTTAGGGTTATTATATAATTCATAGATATAATAATTATAATTCTCTGTCTCAATAGCCTGTATAGATTATGATAAGGACTGCCTATACTTTGAATCCTAAACACACTCAACTGTTATTCTAATATATAGGCTTGATTGACTTGAGGTTTTTTTTGCATAATATATTATATGTAATAATTTTACTTGGCCTTTGGATAGTTATTGAATTTATGCAGTGAACACAGTAGTTTGATCAATTACCCATAATACTAATGTGATGATGGTGCTGGAGCAGCAATAAGAAGGAGAAGAAAAGGAGTAAAAAATTATAAAATATAAATATTTAAATATGAGTGATGCGCTCACCGCCTGGATGCAGGTGCACAGCAGGTCCTCAGGAGGTCCTCAGCAGGTCCTCCTCAGCAGGTCCTCCTCAGCAGGTCCTCCTCAGCAGGTCTTCAGCAGGTCCTCCTCAGCAGGTCCTCCTCAGCAGGTCTTCAGCAGGTCCTCCTCAGCAGGTCTTCAGCAGGTCCTCAGGAGATCCTCAGCAGGTCCTCAGCAGGTCCTCCTCAGGAGGTCCTCCTCAGCAGGTCCTCAGCAGGTCTTTAGCAGGTCCTCAGGAGGTCCTCAGCAGGTCCTCCTCAGCAGGTCCTCCTCAGCAGGTCCTCAGCAGGTCCTGGATGCAGGTCCTCCTCAAGTCCTCAGTGTATCTTATGGTCGCGCTGCGCGGTGCCGCCCCTGCGCTCTGCCGCGCGGTAGAGCGCAGCGCGGCAGAGCGAATCACTCCGGAGCTCCGCAGGCGCAGCGCGTCACGGCGCCGCGTCAAGTTACCCGCGGGAGGACACGCACTTGCGCTTACACACGTCAAAGTAAAAGCCCTCTTGCGTCGGTTCTCAATGAATGAAAGAACTCAATGAATGAATGATCGAATTCATTCATGAAACATTTGCTGCCCTTCAGGGTATTTCCTTTGCTCAAGGAGCCATACATGCCAGAGACCATAAATGACATCACATAAATAACATAATAATAATAATAATAATAATAATAATAATAATAATAATAATATAAACATCTAAAAACATCATAAAAACATCCTAATAAAAGCACCATTTTGGAAATCGATTAAAAAGTTCAAGAAATGAAAAGTAATCGAAGACAAATTGTCTTTAGAATTTTGAATTGTCATTCAAAAAACACATTTCTGGAAAAATACATTTCTGGGAAAAACCAACACAAACACAAAGGTAGATTTAATCTTCCTCGTGTCTTTTTTTAATGGGCCACTAAATGGACACAATAGAAAACAATAATATGATGGATGTAGATCTACTGCTGGGACAGTCTCGTCACGCTGAACGAAGCTGGACGCAGTTTGCCCAACCTCTGCACTGTTACTTTGAAGAGTACCTTTTCACAGGAAGTCGTTTTCCAGCTCAAACTGCTGAGCGTGTGACGCCCACACGCTGGGTGACGTCACCTTTAGGTCCCCACATGTGTTCTGTGAGTTAAGATGATCACATGATGCAGGAGGTGGAAGCCCCGCCCACCACCATGGAGCAGCACTCTGGGATTCATCTGAGTTGGGAGGTTGAGTTGCTGTGTTGCTGCGTTCAAAATCATCTGCTCATCATCTGCTGACAAACACACACACACACACACACACACACACTATATATATCTTCTTTTTTTTTCAATTTTTTTCAATTTTTTTCACTTCCTATGTACACTTCCTATGCCTGCCATGTCACAAGAGTTTCACTGTTCAGATTGGCCCCGTGTTGTGTGTTGTGTTCATTTACTATTTGTATTTTATCGTTTATAATTTGTCATGCTTTGTTACCCCTGTTTTTAAATGTCCGCATGACACCCATTGCACCCCGGAACCATCCCTGGAAGGAGGGATCCCCCACTCTGAGGTTCCTCCTCAAGGTTTTTTCCTTGTTAATTAAGGGAGTCGTTTCTTGCCCTTAGGGGGGCGGGGCTAGGGGGGTGTCATAAATCACGTTTGGCCCATAACAATCTGGCCTGTAAAGCCCCTTGAGACTGTCTTGTGATTCAGGGCGATGCAAATGAAATTGAATTGAATTGAATTGAATTGTTGTGATGTAGGCCTACATGTGACTTTGACTTTGACACACACACACGCGCGCGCATACGCATGCACATATATTCATGTGTGTATTTCTTTGCAGACTGGCGCCTGTCATGTCATTATTCAGAATGACCCTGTGTTATGAAGATAACATGTGACAATAGAACACTTTGACATTGACTTTGACACACACACACACACACACACACACACACACACACACATTAAATGTTGCCAAATGCCGTACATGTAAATGTAAATGTAAGAGAGTTAAGACAAATGACCTGCGGACCCACATACAACTGAGGGTTTCAGATGGCGCTGAGGACACAAGAGACCAAGGGGTCTGGATGGACACGCTTCTAACTGATGCTGATACTGATCACAGCACTCTTACCAAGATAAAAAAAAAATGCATTTAGTTTTCACAGTCCACAAATAGTTTGTCCAACGCACGGAGAAGAGAAAACATGAATATAATTTATTCAAGTGTAGATCATTATATATTGTAGAAATGATTCGATTGGATTATTCAATGTGTGTGCTAAAGGAATAGGCTACTATTGTTCCATTGATGCCCATCAAGGCTGTACAGTACAGTATATATATATATATGCCCTCTAATTGTGGCCCCGTTCCCAGGACCATGCGTCACACACACACATATGGCCCTGAGGAGAGTCACTGCAGCAGGAGGCAGTGTTGAGGGGACGAGTGGATCAGGTGACTCCAGCAAACGATGGGTGGTCTGCAAAACCAAGACGGGATTTTTGTAGAATGTCGCTTTGCTGGTTCAATCCCTCTACTTCCTAGTGGAAAAGAGCCATGCTATTTAGTAAGCTAATTAAGGAATTAATGGATGGAGGATACACCAGCCATCACCACACACTCTGGAAGAGCGCTAATGTGTTAGCATTTATCGTATGTCTGTCTGTCTGTATGTATTACTTTGTGATTTTTTTGTATTCTTTAGAATTTCTATGTTTTTACTCTGTTTACTGTTCAATGTTAGGCACCAATTTCACAAAAGCACATTCCTTGTTTGCAAAAATTAAGGCAATAAAGCTGATTCTGATGCATGTATGTAATGTATATGTATGTAATGTTTATGTATGTATGTATGTATGTATGTGTATGTATGTATGTATGTATGTGAGTGTGCACGATCAGGTGGAAGCCATCAGCTTCCAGAAAAAGGCAGCTGGAAACGCAGGCTTCCGATCAACAGGTCTTCAAACGGTGTTCCGTTTTGTTCTTCTTTACATGGACACATAGGAGAGACGAAAACACTGAAAACACTGTCATTATGGGCAAATGTCACAGAGGAGAGATTAAATCTGACATTTCCTGACTCCTGGAAGGAATGTTCGATGAGGTTGGGACACCAGGGTCCCTAATAGAAAATATTGTTATGTAACATCTTTTTTTCCCTACTGATATCCCTGTCAATGTAACTTACATTGATTTAGATTTTGTCAAATAGGTCATATGCAGTATGTTATTTAAAAAATAAATATATATACAGCATATATATTATATATATTATATATATATATATATATATATAGAATTTAAGTTAAGGTGCTGATCAAAATACCTTAATTACAATAGTAATTAAGGAAATAAAAGTCTTTGTCTCACAAAATTCAGTTTGTGAGACATTGGTATGTTTTGATATAGTATGATGATAAGTAGGCTATATTATGATAAGAGCATAATTGGCGGTCAGTTGTGGATGGGACACCACTGCAATGTGGGGTCACAGTGGGGTCACACACAAACATACGCTCGCAAAACATTGTTCACACAGTTGCACATACTCCCAAATGCACTGTTCTTGGTGTATGATGACATACAAACACCTTCAGAAAGAAGACAAATACTTACTGTACAAAAACATTGTACCACAATGTATTAAATACAATAATATACTTGGTTTTGAGATACTTGGTTTAGAGACACTTTGTTGAGAGACACTTGGTTTAGAGACGCTTGGTTTAGAGACACTTGGTTTAGAGACACTTGGTTTAGAGACTAGAGAAGTCTGACCTCTGCTGACCAGTGTGTTGAATTGCAATACGATTGTTTGTAGTTGAAGAAACGTTTTGGGCTAAATTATGGTTGGTTTAACTTTAGAGACACTTGGTTTAGAGACACTTGGTTTAGAGACACTTGGTTTAGAGATACTTGATAGAAACTAAAAGACAATTTTGATAATTAAAAAAAAAAAGATCCAAAAATAAAAGTACACCATTGGCTTCCTGCGGTGACCATAAAACAGAAATAAAACAAAACAAAACATAAACAAAAAAAAATCTATACATCATTAAACCTTACGAGTCCTCGGCGTGACGTCACCACGGCGGCCACAAACGTGACTACATGTCCCGTCGTGCATCGCGCGTCACAGGGGTCCTTGAGTGACGTCACCTGCCCCCCACGCTTCCATGGCTCGCGCTCCTCCGTGGCTCGCTGCTGTCCTCGCGTCGTCGCACATATAAGACGGTATGTGACGTATGTAGTGTATTATGTATAATATAATATACTATTATTACTATCATATAATCAGACACTTAGTCTCCCGGGGGGGTCCTAGTTTAGACCTAGCCTAAGCTAAGACAAGCTAAGCTAGCTGCTGGCAGCAGTTCATCAGCCGCGGGCCTGGTGGTGCGTTCCAGTTGTCCTCGAAAGTCTGACAACTGGAACGCGCCATGCACCACGCAGTCTCCTGGTCGCTAGAAGGGTCTTTCCACTGGACCAGGACCTGCACCATGACTTGGACCAGGGCGTGGACCAGGGCGTGGCTCTCTCCTGGTTCCAATGCCACATCTACTAGCTTAGACATCTAGTTAGCCATGGCTAGCTAGCTACTGACATACTAGCACATGTCAGTAGCTAGCCATGGCTACATCTAGGTTTACAAGGCTGCCATTATAACCACTGACAAGCATAACTCTGGTGTGTTGTTGTTGTTGTTGTTTTGTTGTTGTTGTCACTGTCCCTGCAGGCAAGGGTCTGTCTACTTCCAGGTCCAGAGTCACACATGTGTAAAGTGTGGCTCTAGAATATATATATATATATATATATATATATATATATAGTGTGTACGTACTAATGAAGGCGGAGAGCTGTGGGCCTGGATCAAGAAGCTCAACTGGTCACTTCTTGGTTACTGGTTACTTCCTGGCTACCTCCTGGTTATACTGGTTGAGGTGGCATGGATCCAGTCTGCACCCTGACTGACTGACTGACTGACTGCTGTCCTATCATGTGCACTTTCCTCAGTATTACGTGCAATATGTTATATATTACTGTCCAACATCATGTGCAATACTCTATCGTGCTATATTATTATTATCATTTCTATAAATATTATCTATAAACACTACCTCTCATCATCATGTGCAATATTCTTAATGTCATGTCCAATAATATTACACTTCAAATAGTTTTCGCCATCGGAATATCTTACCGTTTATTTTTATTATTCTGTTGATTTCCGTATTGTTTTATTGTACTGTATTGCTATGCAACCTGGTACAATAATTTCCTTCGGATTAATAAAGTTCTATCTTATCTTATCTTACATGGGTTGTTAAAGGCAGGCAAAGTGATCTGCTAGCACACACACAACATGCTATTGTCCGTGTACGCTCCATGTAATAAAATGAGGCATCGTTTGATCAAAGGATGGCGATGCCAACACGAGATATATGATCAAAACTAATTAAGCCTCATTTCTCTTCATTTTCCTTCCGGATGTGTTTCACAAATGTTACTGGCTTGGTTCCTTTGATGACCTTTTTATCCAGCAGCATCGGCCACATCTTTGGAGAACCTTATTGGTTCATATGGATATTATGTGCATGCGTACTGACGTGGACATGTACAGTCCAGACTAAGAGCTTGTAACAAGTTTTTGAATTGGTGTAAATGGCTGAAATGAAACACAATCGTCATTGTTTTGTGATGGTCTTCACCTCAGAAGGTACAGATGTAGGAGGGACTCTGTGTTCACGCGGATGCTGGTGGCAGCAAGGCCTTTCATGCTTTGAAAGTAGGTCATCGTATCGTATTCAGAAGACCTAACGTCGACATGCCTCTTATTTCAGTGGAGGTGGGAGAGGAGAAGCAGAGGATGATGCAACGCGTCCTTTCCCATAAGGCCTTGCGGCAGGTGGCCGCGCTACGCGGGGCGTCGGCAGCGGGTTTATCCGCCTCTGAGCGGCCCACCCGGCTCTGCTGCCTGCTCCTCTCGCCGAGCCTCGCTGCCGCCACCGCCTCAGGCTCCTCCCACCGCTGGCTGGGGGTCTCCGCTCCCGGCCGTGCAGCGCAACACCCCAAGCAACAGCCCGACGAGAAGGAACCCCTGTCTCCTCCGCCCGCCCCTAGCTCCCAGGAGAGCCCTGCTCCTCATGCCACTAGCTCCCAGGAGAGCCCTCCTCCTCACGCCCCCAGTTCCCAGGAGAAGCCTGCTCCTTCCCAAGGAGAGAGCCCAGAGGTGGACCCGCTGCAGGACAACTCCATCGGGCTGATCCAGAGGTTCAAGAAGACCTTCAAGCAGTATGGGAAGGTGATGATCCCAGTGCACTTGGTCACCTCCTCTGTCTGGTTCGGGACCTTCTACTACGCCGCCATGAAGTACGTGGACCTCCCGTGGCCCCTTTCATCTGTCTGAATAAAAAATGCTTATCAGATGCGTGAAACACGAAGGGTCACGCATCCGTCTGTCCATACATGCAGAAACGCTGCATCACTTCTGTGTGTTTTCTCAGAGGTGCCAATGTGGGGCCGGTCCTGGAGTACATCGGCTTGCCTGACTCAATCGTCGGCCTTCTGGGGGACTCGTCCAGCGGCTACGCCCTCACTGCGTATGCCATGTACAAAGTAAGTCCTGTCCCGTGATGAGGGTTTGTGTTGTACTGCTGTTACCCGTGTTGCCTCTTTTATGTTTGCGATCAGAAGGAGCGGAACCCCTCAGTGTTGGTCGGTCAGTTGGTTTAATGTCCGGTTCCCTTGTCCCTCCCTGCCTGCAGCTGGCGACCCCGGCCCGGTACACGGTGACCCTGGGTGGCACGTCCTTCTCGGTGCAGTACCTCCGCCGGCACGGCTACTTCTCCACGCCACCGCCCGTCAAGGACTACCTGCAGGACCGCATGGAGGAGACCAAGGAGAGGCTCACGGAGAAGATGGAGGAGACCAAGGGGAGGCTGACCGAGAAGATGGAGGAGACCAAGGACCGGTTCTCCGAGAGGATGGAAGAAACAAAGGACAAGTTCTCTGAGAGGATGGAGGAAACCAAGGACAAGTTCTCTGAGAAACTGCAGGAGACCAAAGACAAGGTGTCTGAGGGCAAGACCTTCTTCAGGAAGAAGACTGACTAGGGGAGCGTTGAAACGGACGCTCTGGGGAGCGGAGCCACGCGACTCAGAGCTACAGGACAGTTTAGTCCGAGATACGCCCCCCCCACCCCCTCCCCCACCCGGTCCTTCCCAAGAGATTTGCACTCGCGCTGTCAAAACGCTTCACCACCCGTCTGTTGGAGTGTCAAGAGCGTCTCGCTAACTGGTCGTCGCTAGCTAACTGGTCATCCCCAGCTAACTGGTCGACGCTAGCTAACTGGTCGATGCTCACTCCATGTTGCCTCCTCTTTGTTATCAGTTTCTTGCGTATTTTGTTGCAGGAGGGAAAAAAAGCACTTTTCCATCTCAGAATCGCTATGTTTTGGGTTGCTTATGCATACAAAATAATCTTGATGTTTTATAACCTTCTGTTGCAAAACGTCATCTGAGTGGAAATCAAACAAAGGCTGAGCTGAGAAGTGTCCTTCAGGTGTCCACCGCAGCCCCTCGGAAGGCTGTGCATTTCCTTGTCTCTTTGTTTTTTTAATGATAACTCAACAAGTTTTCTAATGTATTTTTTATCAGATCGCCAAAGCTAATATATTGCATTGTCTGTATCTGGTACGTGTATTGAATGAAAACATAAATGACTGCTAGGAGTTTTCTTTGTGTGTGTGTGTGTTAAGTTGAACTGCATACCAGGTAATGAGGTTATTTGTGTGAAGCTGAAAACTTGTGTGACCGTTAGACAGCCGTTTGTCTGAGATCACACCAAATTGAATTTGTCTGGAAATTCTGTTTGCTGGCTGAATAGTCTTTTGTCTGGGAAATCACAATGCAAGCTGTCAAACTGTGCCAACCGCAACACAATAAATTAAACGGATGATTGCAAATGTTTCACTGATGACATGAATTAAACACGATTATTACACTCGTCTTGCAAAAGCATCACCACAATAGTGGGAGTACATGAAACAGATTCAGTCAGAAAGCTGAGTGTCTCGATGCAGACTATATCGTATAGTTATATGTAATAATAGTTCTGAATGTTTTTGCCTGCTCAATGCAAGTGAATGCAGAGTCCAAACCACAGAGGGACGTCTTGGAAGTTCACTTTCTGCTCATTTGATGTTACATTACGCTACAGTTACATCATATCACAGTAACATTACACTAAGTGGATTTTGTGCAGAATGGGTGAAAGAGCTGTTATGTTATAGAAGGTAATGGAAATAATTCAAACAAAGCCATGGAATTTGTACCTTCCAAAAGTACTTTGAGGGTAATGTGATGTTTCATTCAAATACATCAATTAAGTGTCGTGTGAGAATTATAAGATGCAATAAATCGCCTATAATATAATGTAGCTCTATCCTTCATGCATGGAATGAGCTAAGCTGGGCTTCCTACTGACTTTATGTAAATATGTGAGTCACTTGGACGCACCCCTGGTGGATTGTGTTGATGTGAGTTACAATGACCTCTACTGTCCAGAATAATGAACTGTTTATACGGTCGGAGCAAACCGGGCCCCAGATGTACTTTCTAGCCTTAAAATGCCACACACACACACACACACACCACATACACACACACACACTCACATGCACACACCACATGCACACACCACATGCACACACACCTGTCTGGTCTCCCTCAGGGGGTGTGACACTGAGGACGGGGGATGATTTGTATTCTAAAAATCACTCTCGCTCCACTCGGCTGCAAATCAATGGTGAAACCAAACAGGGCAGAGGAACCATACAGAGCGGATGGCGTCTCAATGCACTTAAAATCTGCAACGCCTGCACCCAACTGCCTGTAAACAGTATTCTATAGTAATCTATAATATGGATACTGCTGTATCCATATTATAGATACTTCATCCCCTGAATTACACTGAGTAAAAATAGTATATGCGGCGGCAGTAGCTCAGGAGGTAAGAGCGGTTGTCTGGCAAACAGAAGGTCGCTGGTTCGATCCCCGGGCTCCTCCCCCTCCTAGCTAAGTGTGGAGGTGTCCCTGAGCAAGACACCACCTAACCCTACCTGCTCCTGACGTGTTGGTTGTTACCTTGCATGGTTGACACCGCCGTCGGTGTATGTAAGGGAACTGTAAAGGGCTATGGATAAAAGCACGATATATATGCAATCCATTTACATGTGTGACGGGTGACTACTCCACACAGACTACTGGACAACCAGAGGTTTCTCTATTGCTTCTAACCCAAATCAAGCTCTCTGAAAATACATAACTGGTATATCTAAATAAAACAGCAGACAATACTTTGTGATCAACAAATGTACTTTGTAAGTTGCTTTGGTTAAAAGCGTTTCTGCCAAATGCCCTAAATGTACATGTTGTGGCACACTCCCTTCGTATGGTTGAGTGTGTCCACGACTGATAATAATAATCCAATTGTCCCACACCAATATTCACTGTAAACAGAGTCTTTAACCATCAAGGGGAAGTGCAGGGATACTATAGTGGCCAAGTCCGTAATCCAGGAGAGTAGTCGTAGTTCGTATGCAGGGGGGGTATCACACCGGGAAGTGGTCTCAGGGGGTCCAGGGCAAGGCAGGCGGGAGGGTCGTCAGGCAGGCAAGGGTCGATACACACACGGGTTCTCGGACAGTCCTTAAGTCGGGCACACAGCCACTCCTGTCTCTATAAACTCACCCACACAGGGTCTTGGTTCTCGTCCTTGCTCCTTCTTCTCCTCCTCTTCCTTTCCCACAACCACCACTTCCACTTCCTCTTATACTTATACGTCCACGTCCACGTCCACGTCCCACTCCTCCACTCTCTCAACCGTCTCGACTCTCTCTTCGACTCTCCCCACCACCCAGGTCCTCTCCTATTTATAGTCTGCAGGTGGTTCCTTAATTGGCTGCCAATTTCAATAAGGCTGATTGCCTTGGTCGCAACTCCTGCCTCCTTGGCTCCCTCTGGGGGCCGAATGGGGAATTTCGGCCCCCCGACTGTCGTCCACCCTCATTCCTCTGCCGTTTAGTGGCCGCCTGCCACAATGTAAATGATCGTATCGTGTTTAGGTTGTATGATATATTCTAATTACTCTATTCTAATGAATTCAGGAACACATTCATCATTAAACGTGGAACGCGTCGTGTAGCTCGCTAGCATACAGGCTACCAGGCTCAACCACCAGCTAGCTAGCGCGCGCTACTCAAGCTGCTCGCTATAACGCACACGCCGCTGATCTGAAGTAAGAATATTACCGGAAATATCCATAAAACCATGGAAACAAACACAAATAAACTTGAGAATTATTACCTGTTTGACGAATGACAATTAGCGTGCTCGTTCGAACATTGCTTAAATATTTGAAGGCGACAGAAATCACGAAATGAACTCAAAATGGTTCACTTAAATCATAATCGTTATACTGAGTGACAAAACACTGCATGTCTGTACTTTTAATCCAAGAAACCGCCAGCGATCGCTTGAAGGGTTAGCGTTTCTTATTAGGGTTTCATGTTCGGGTTTGGTTTTGGGGTGATGGGGTCGTTCATATCAGGGTCTCGTATTTGGGTTCGGCTTTCATATTCGGGTTTTAGTTTTAGGGTTAGAGTTTCATATTAGGGTTTGGTTTTTGGTTTACTTCCACTGGCGGTGGGCCTGTAGTCCACGTTGGTTTCTTCTTAAAATATGTTGAGGAAAAAATTATTCAACATTCAAAACTATTCCCTTTGTCTGCTCGCCTTTACGAAAAATACATTCCTTGAATCTTGAGGGTTTTTATAAACCTCAGCCATTACAAAAGTTATCTTATCTCGTTCTTGGCCAAATAAGTAAGAAAGGGCAGAGAACAACACTTCTTCTTATGAACTGCAGCACACTGCGTGTCGTTTCCTCTCAACCTTTCAACCCTGAGCCTCCGTCTGGCTGACGCAGAGCAGCCACAATGCAAACAGGAAGAAAAAGTTTCTGAGGGAAGTTCAGCCAGAGGACATGGATGATGTGTCACCCTCCACCTCCCTCCCTCCTCTCCTCCTCCACCCACCCTCCCTTCCTCCTCCTCCACCCACCCTCCCTTCCTCCTCCTCCTACCTCCCTCCCCTCCTCCTCCCACCTCCCTCCCCGCTCTCCTCCTCCACCCACCCTCCCTTCCTCCTCCTCCACCTCCCTCCCCGCTCTCCTCCACCTCCCTCCCCGCTCTCCTCCACCTCCCTCCTCCTCAACATCCCTCCCTTCGCCCACCTCCTCCACCTCCCCGCTCTCCTCCACCTCCCTCCCTGCCCTCCTCCACCTCCCTCCCCGCCCTCCCCTCCTCCTCCTCCACTCCCTCCCCTCCCTTACTCCTCCTCCACCTCCCTGCCCTCCTCCACATCCCCGCTCTCCTCCACCTCCCCTGCTCTTCTCCACCTCCCCTCACCCGCCCTCCCCTCCTCCTCCCTCCCCGCTCTCCTCCACCTCCCTTCCTCCTCATCCACCTCCCTCCTCCTCAACATCCCTCCCTTCGCCCACCTCCCCGCTCTCCTCCACCTCCCTCCCTGCCCTCCTCCACCTCCCCCCCCCCCTCCCCCCCCCCTCCTCCTCCACCTCCCTCCCCTCCCTTACTCCTCCTCCACCTCCCTGCCCTCCTCCACATCCCCGCTCTCCTCCACCTCCCCTGCTCTTCTCCACCTCCCCCCCGCCCTCCCCTCCTCCTCCACCTTCCCTGCTCTCCTCCACCCGTCTGCTGCTCTAAGTGTGTGTTCGGTTCTCTAGCTCGTTTCTGTGTAAAAGCTGATGACAGGTAACCAGCTGGGTCTCTGCATTAATTCAGAGTCTCAGTGTGAGGACACATCCTGCACACAACACCACACACACATCAAAACACTTCATTGACTTTTCCATTTGAACCGATTCATATTTAGAATGCACCTTAAAGGGGACATATGACGCCACCGGGTGTGAGTGTGATGAGACATTGCGAGCCGTTTCACCACCGCCATGTGACCACCGTCTAGTGACATCACAAGTGGAAATGTCCACCTCGATGTACAGTATGCTGACTCGATCAGTTTAGCTTTAGTCCACCGGTTAGGCTGGTAGACTGATCTAGTGGTCGTACATCTCGGTGGATATTCCCACTTGTGATGTCACTAGACGGTCGTCACGTGGCAATTGTGAAAGAATATGTCCCCTTTAAATAAGTCAGACCTGGCTGGACATGATATTGTGTTCTGCAGCCAGAGAGTGGCTGGCGGTGGATGGGTGTTGGGTCTCCGCTAGTCTCCTCTCGTGGACAACAGACGCCCTCATCAGTATAATTATTTCTCGGGTGAAACGTGAGCGGAGAGAAAACACAAGGAGGCGGAGTAATCACTTTTAAAGTTTTATTCATTACGCTGCAGTTTGACTACAGCATAAGTACAAGCATAAAATCTTTGACTACAACAGCACTTTGAGCAACATTTTTTAATTTTTTTCCCATTATTTTCTGTAAAAGTATTGCAATAACAGACCTTAGATCTAAAACCTATTACATCACAATTGCTTAAATAAAAAGAGGCGAAATACACAACAGTTTTACCTCTGTGTTTATATATATTTATATATATATATATGTATATATGCTTACTGTATATGTATTGTATGTATGTCATATACAGTCAGATATATTTCAGCACAGAGGGCGACGGGGCAACGAGAGGATTAGTTCTGTAAAGCAAACGGATGCGCGGCGTGCGTCTCGAACCGCGGAGACGAGGTCGCCGTCTTCACCCACGCAGGTCACTCAAGACGCAAACACCGACCGGTCGTCAGTGAGCCAGTACAGACGTGTGTGATTGGAAAGAGAGAGAAAACGAATGCGAAAGGATATATATCTACACACACACACACACACACACACACACACACACACGCACACGCGCAGGCACACGCACACACAACAAGGCACATATACGGATGTACATGTACACAAACGCACACGTGTGTATCCGTGTGTGTATATACATATCGCGTTTTCAGTCTGAGCCCGAGTTAGTGCTTGAAGCTAGTGCAGGAAATGAAAAAAAAACGAAAAGGAAAAAAGAAAAGAAAAGAAAAGAAAAGAATAAAAAGGAAAGAATAGTCCAAACGACGAGACGAGTCGCCACGATATTATATTTGGTGCTTTGAAAGAGAGAGAACGTTGCGTTGCTATGGACACCGTATGGAGACACACATGCGCAGCGGGTCGCCTTCTGTACAGTGGAGTTACTCTGAGCACACGTACTGTGAATAAAAGAACTGCGGGTTAAACGTGACTCTTGTTCCAATATACTGTCCCACATATAACAACAAGAAAACAAAATCATTGAAAGAAAAAAAATCATAATTTGAAGACATTTTGTAGAAGGGCGTAGTTCACCAGTAGTCCGCTTGTGTGTGTGCGGCTGGTTCGCCGTTCCGAGGGAATGACCTTTGATCTGTCGCCCGTCGATCGTAATTCTCTCGTTAGCTCAGGAACGCAATGACAGCGACTGAAATGAAACAACGGTTTGGTTGAACACGAGTAAAAAGCAGAATATACTGAAGCCGGAACTAGAGCAAATATTGTAAATATACTTAATAATTGTTTGCTGCAAATTAGTTATGCGAGTCTAGTAAGCGTTTGGCAGGTATACAAACGAAATAAAATAAAAAAAAGTGTGTTTGGAATAACATGAAACTAGAGTTCGTCTGAACGTGAAGTTAAGTGTTTAGCGACCGCCGTGGTTTCTGTGTGTTAGCTGACCGGAGGCTTCTGCTAGTTTGGCGATGTTCACCTCGACTTACAAATAACATTACAATGATGTTCTATTGGAAGGTTCCACCCAAATGCTCCCCAAACACTCCCCAGGCAAATCAGGGCTGGGAGAAAGCTTTGTAAAGACTACGAAATGCTTTATTTGTGTATATATAGTTGTTTTTTTTTAAAGGTGTGCGTCAGGTATAAACACACAGGAGGTTGTGTTGTAAAAAGTGTTTTTCGTTTTTAAGAGAAACCGATTGTTTGACATTCTACGACCCTTTCCTTAATCCAGAGGTTAGTTCATCCTTATCATTACAGACTAATATTCATAGCAAAATATTTTAAGTAGTAATTTGTATGTGTTGCAACCATATTTCTATAAGCATACTTTTGCAAACCAGGTTTTCTTGTTAAAAAAAGAAGGAACAAAAAAAAAAACAAAGCACATTTTTTTTTTTTTTTACTGTAGGCATTTACAAAGTCGACGCTGCGTTCTTAAAATTTCTTATATTGTCTATACATTATGGTACATTATTCACAACATGTTTTTGTGTGGTTTCCACCCATTGGGCAGGATATGTGCATAATATATCTTCAAGTTATATACAGCACCTTACAAACGAACACAAGGAACACAGACTACTTAAAAAAGCACCGTTGGAAGTGAGGCACAACGAAGGTGGAGCTTTTTGAGTGCAAGTGGGTTCCTATGTCTGCTCCACACGCCAGCGGACCGCCGCTACACCGCCCGCCTGCCCCGCCCCCCCGGCTCCTCCAAGCCCCGCCCGGCACGCGCTATGTGGGGGGGGGGTGGGGGGGCGGGGCTTGGCCGGGTGGGGTGGGGCGGGGCCGGGCGGAGCCAGCCAACACCTGGCCGGCGCCGCCCTTTCTGCAACACTCTGGGTGAAGGTATCAGCTGACCTAACCTGGGGGGGCCAAATGGTAAACGCAACGCAAGGGGGTCTCAGAGCCGGGGGTCTGAAGGGCCCTTGAGATGTCGGGGGGGGCGGGGGTGAGGGGCCAACTGTTGTGGCAACTTAGTCCCTCAAAATAAATAATAAATACTATAATAATAATAATAATAATAATAATAATAATAATAATAACTCTTAATTTTGTGGCAATTTAATTCCCGGAAGAAACTTGATTGTTTTCGTGGGTCTGCCAGAGCACTGTGGTAACTTGTGGGTTCTATGTTCTGCCTGCAACCCTCTGGTGTTCTGTCATGATTCTGTGGGTTCCGTGGGTTCCGTTGGTTCTGTGGGGACTCGGGGGAGCATCTTTGGAGAGTGTTTGCAGAAAGGGCCGGTCGCCATGCCGACGGCGGAGCGCGGCGTTGGAGGGGATTCTGGGAGAAAGCAGGCGGGGCTGGTTTCGGAGCGGCGGGCCGGACGGGGGTGTGGTCTGCTCAAACTTGAACATTATAGGCACCTTATTAACTCACATAATAGTAACATGCAAACCTCCTCGTAGAAAACATAAAATTCATCTTTATATCCTCATTTGTACATACAAAGCGATGATGACCACGGCGGACCGGACAAGCTGACAGGAAAGCAGGTAAACGGAGAGAGAGAGAGAGAGAGAGAGAGAGAGAGAGCGAGAGGGTTGGTGGAGGACGGTGGAGGGTCTGACAGTCGGAGTTAGAGAGAGTGGAGGGTTGGGGGGGGGTTAATCACAATCATTGATTCTCGCTCTTAATGTGCTTTCATTGGTCAATACAAAAAGAGCAGAAAAAAAACCAAAAAGATAAAGTTAGAAAATGTCAACATGCCAGCATCCCTGCTCCCCCCTTCAATATCTGTTGATGGCAGATAGAGATGTCTGGTCTCTTAAGGGTCTGGTCTCTGAGGGTCTGGTCTCTCAAGGTTTGCTCTCTATGGGTCTAAGTGTCTAAGGGTCAGGTTGCTGAGGGTCCGGCCTCTAAGGTGTCAGGTCCGTAAGGGTCTGGTCTCCGAGGCTCCGATCTCTGGGCTCTAAGGGTCTGGTGTCTAAAAGGTCCGGTCTCTCAAGGGTCCGGTCTTTGAGGGTCCGGTCTCTGGCGGTCTGGAGAGGAGGTCTGAAGGGAGCACGACCAGTAGCAGTAGCAACGACAGTAGCGGTAGCAGCAATGTTATAGCAAACACACACACACACACACACACACACACACACACACACCTAGTGAAAACATTCTAAATGGCAGGTCAGGGAACGAAGAATGCAAAAGCCTTGATCCCTCCTCATCCTCCCCAGATATCAGGACAATGCTAGCCAGGTAGCTAGATAGCCTTATAGCTAGATAGCCTTAGAGCCAGGTAAGCAGGTAACCTTAGAGCACAGGTAACCAGGTAACCTTAACCAGGCTAGCTTGTATTTTCCTGTCTATGCATTGTGTCTGTTGCTGAGCCACAGCTTAGCGTCTGCTGCGCTCGTCTGAATGAGATGCAAATTAGCCGTGAGTTGAACGGTGCTAAATAACCAACATGTCCTTGAATCCCGTTTAGTTTCTTCATTAATCGAGCGGCAAAATAGGTGAACTGAGATGAACCCAAACACACACACACACACACAAAACACACACACACACACAAAACACACACACACAAAACACACACACACACAGCTCCTGGAGGAAATTAAGTGCTTTTCTGTGTTGGCAAAGAGTACGGACACACCTGTAGACACACACACACACACACACACACACCACACACACACACACACACAGAGGGGCAGAGAGAACTAGACTAGTGCATTTGCCAAACAGGGTCTCCCCACTCCAGTCAAATTTAAAGGGCTTCGCGGACTCTGCATCTTGGGGGGGGGTGGGGGGAGGAGGGGGGAGGAGCCGGGATGGGGGGGGGTGGGGTTGTAAACACTGTGGGCGAAAGCTGGGGGCGTCGGCTTCAAATGTTGTCGAGTAAGGGGGGGCGGGGGGGGAGATGGAGGGGGGAGATTGAGGGCATAGAGATGGAAAGGTAGAGAGAGAGAGCAAGCGAGAGATGGAGAGAGAGAACTGGGAACCGGGGTCTGACTGAGAACCGGGTCCGACAGAGAACCCGGTCCGACAGAGAACCGGGTCCGACAGAGAACCGGGTCCGACAGAGAACCGGGTCCGACAGAGAACCGGGTCCGACAGAGAACCGGGTCCTTCAGAGCAACAGGTCCAACACAGGACCCAGGCCGTTGGAGAACCGGATCGGACAGAGGACCGAGCAGGGGAGCAGAGAAGGCAACGATGAAGAGAGAGAAAGGCGAGTTCTTCTTTGTCTGTTTTTTTTTTTTTGTTATCTCTTTCTCCACCAAAGATTTGTAGTTTTCGTTTTTATATATTAAAAAGTAACAATATTAATATTAGGGACCCTTCCATAGCCCTTGACTCATGGACTACCTCGACCGTGGACCTGGGGACCGCGGCGGTGTCGAACGTTAGACGGACTGTGTCCCCACTTCACAGAACACACGACGATATTCAGCCTTTTTGGGGGCGGAGTCATCTTGTCTGTCCGTTTCGCGCTATTCTGAATTCAAGTTGTCGATTGGTTTATCCTTCGTTGTCATGGCGGCGATGGGAGAGGAGGAGTCACGTGTAGGGTGGGTGGGGGGGGCGGCGAAAGGTACTGTAAGATATTCTGGGGGAGGAGTTGCTGCTGTCGCTGCCAGCCGGTTGGTTGCTGGATGGACCAATAGGATCGCGGCGTCTTCTCCCTCACCTGCAGGATCACCGTGTGGTGGAGGCGGAGCCTGATGCGCGTGCGGTGTGTGGCTGTTGTTCTTCTCGTTTTAGGCACAGACATTGATTTTGAGGCTGCACCGCCTGACGGAAAACAAATAAAACCAAGAAATAAAATAAAAACATGAGCCTAACAAACAAACGCACGTTTCTGCACTCGACTTTATCCAGGAAACGACAAAGGCCCACGGCGAAGGTGGTCCACCCAGCAGGTGGTGGTGTTGGTGGTCCACCCAGCAGGTGGTGGTGGTGGTGGTCCACCCAGCAGGTGGTGGTGGTGGTGGTCCACCCAGCAGGTGGTGGTGGTGTTGGCGGTCCATCCATCCAGTGAGCGGGTGGAGGATCGCAGCCCAGAGCCTCCGTGGTGGAAGAAGGTCCGCGTGACGCTTCTGAGCGCGGAGGTCAGAGGTCGGAGGTCGCAGGAGTATTCCAGGTGGTTCTCTTACTAAGTGTGGCGTTGTGTCTGTGGCGGACGCGCACCGTGTGTCCTAGGCTGGGTACAAGTGATTCTTGCGGTTCTCGAAATAGAAAGAAATGAGAACAAACCAAAAAAAGACAACAAACAAACAATTATAACGAAACAAACAAAGAAAAGGAAATAAGCTTATAATACTTGTTTTTTTCTCGCTCCAAACTGTTCCACTGGAGCTTAAGTTCAGTCATGAAAAAAAAAAGACTCAAATATAATCGCCGTCACCATTACACACGGAGAGAAGCAGTTAACTCTTCTTCTACTTTAGTTTTTTTCTTTTTTTTTTACAACAAATAGATAGTGCAACTTTTAGAGAACATTTCTTTTTGTTTTTCAGGAGTTTTTTTTTTGTGTGTCTGTGTCTTGAATGTTAAGGAGAACCTTGGCACTAGGATTTGGATTGTGTGTGTGTGTGTCTCTTTAGATTCTTGTCGTCACGGTTCCCTCGCGTTCTCTCTTCTCGCGCGACCCGAGTTCAGCACAGATCCCGGTCCAAAAAACGAAAAAAGGGACAACAAAGAAAAGAGAAAAAGAAAATATACTTTAGTCCCATTAGTCCTTAGCCTCCGTGTGGGTGTGCAGGGAGATAGGGGGTGGGGGGGCGGGAAGAGTAAACAGAAAGCGATGATTCTAAAGTAATAATCAATGGGAGTTGTTCCCACCTCTGCGAGTAATAAGTGTTTGTCTTCTTCACCGGAAATCAAAGCATAAAGACGAGAACAGGAGGGGAGGAGATCTCAGAGGAGACTCCCCGCGGGGCAGAAGTCTCAGGAGAGGATCGAGGGTTGACGTTAACTTGTGCATGGGAGTGTGGACACAGAGAGAGAGAGAGAGAGACCAAGCATTAATAGAACGAGAGAGAGATACAAAGACCTCTCCTCCTGGGGGGGGGGGGGGGGGGGGGGGAGGGGAGTGTCCGAAGTGTGGGAGGGGCCAGGTGAGGGCGCCTCCCCCCAGCTCCCCTCCCCCCCCCCACAAACCCCACGGCTCCTACACCATGTCGTCCGGCCGCCTGTCCTTGGCGGGGGCTATTGTGCTTTCCGTTTGGCTGCGGCCCTGCGGCTGGATGGAGCTGGCCCCGCCCCCTGGCCCAGGCCCCGCCCGCTGCTTATTGCTGTGCTGGTGTAGAAAGAAGGCGGCGCCGGGGTAGAGGCCCACCGCCTCGCTGTAGGCCGGGGGCGGGCCCTCCAGGCGCGCCCGGCTGTACGAGTTCACCGCGCTGACGCCCGAGTTGCTGCTGGGCGGCCGCGGACCCCCGCCTCCTCCCCCGGCTCCGCCCCCCACGGCCACGCCCACGACCCCGCCCATGTCCATCAAGTCGCTGTCGTAGACGGTGCGGTTGGGCGGGGCCCGCACCGACTCGCGGTTGAGCTCCATCTGCTGCTCGGGGTCTCGCAGCTGCAGCGTGCACGGGCCCTGGTAGGGCGGGGGCTCCTCGCCGTCCGACAGCGAGATGGTGGGCGGCAGGTCGATCTGGTGCTGCAGGTACGGGTAGGTGGGCTGGAAGCGGCCGAAGCGGTCGCGCTGCATGAAGGAGGGCGGGGCGAAGCGGGCCTCGCGCACCTGGGGGGCGTACAGCACCTGGAGGGGGGAGGGGGGGAGAGAGGCGGGAGAGAGGCGGGAGAGAGACGTTAAGCGTGCAGCCGTGGATCAATGGTTTCCGTCAGCAATAACCAAACCAGCCCGCCCCCGCCCCTGCCAGACCACCCCCCCACCACTCGCTCCTACCAGACCACGCCCTTCAGCATCCCGCGTCCTCCAGACCACACCCCTTACAGCCACCCACGCCCCTCAAGACCCCCTCCAGACCACACCCACGAAACCCCACTCTTCCAGACCACGCCCTCCAGGACCCCGCCCCTCGCCCTCCCGATCGGCTCGTCGCTCAATGCTAACAGACGTCCATAAGACGATCTTCCAGAGGCGGCTCTCGTCATGAGCTGAGAGACATTTGACATTCCAGCTCTTTTCGCTTCTCTTCTTATATTTGGATTGTGGACACGTCGTCTGACGCCGCATGTTCCTTCCAGCGAGCCATTGTCAGAGGAAACTGATTTCAATTTTTAGTGACACCCACTGGAACCAAACGTACCAGCATGACATCAAGAGGGGGAGGAGCGGAGAGGATGGAGAGCGGCGAGAGAAAGAAGATGTGTGCAAAGTGGCAGAGTAAAGGATGGAGGCAGCTGGAGGTGGAAGAACGGAGGAAAGAGAGAGTGAGTAGAGAGAGAGAGAGGGACTGGAGGCAAGAAGAGGGATGGAGGAGAGATAGATGTGAGAGAGATGAGAGAGATGGACGTGATGAGCGGATGGGAGAGTGAGGGAGATGGTGAGAGAAGAGAGATGGAGAGGAGTGAGGGAGGTGGCAGAGCGGGTGCAGCTCTCAGACGGCTGTCTAGACAGGTCAGGGAGGTGTGCGGTGGTGACTGAATGACGCACAAAAAATTCCCCCCTCAGGGCAGAAAAACACACACACACCACACAACACACACACACACACACCACACACACACACACACACATACACACACACACACACCACACACCAAACATAGAGACAAACACACAGAGGCCACACACACCCACACACACACACACAACACACACACACACACACACACCACACACACCTCTCTCGCTCTCTCTTCCCTGGCGAGCATACAGCCACCCAATGCCTGCGCATGTTCTCACACCTCAGAGCCTTCTCCTCCCACCCCCCCCCCCCACCACCACCCCCATGACATCGCCAGGTCTCCAATCCCCGCACAGAAGCCGATGCCCACCGCCCCCAGCCGACACCTATAGACCCCCCCCTCCCTCCGCCTGCTCTCTCTCTGTCTGTCACCTCTGTGTCTGCTCTCTCTCTCTCTCTCTCTCTCAATTCCAAAAAGCATTTACTGGCATTTTCTTATATCACATTTCTTTATGTTATGCGCACCAGTACAGCAACAATTTCCTTGTGGTGTAAGACACGCAGCGTCAATAAAAGCTCATTCTAATTAAGATTCTGATTCTGACATTTAAATATGCCATAGTTGCGTTAAAAAAAAAAAAAAGTGGGCTACAATTAAAAAAACTCCAGGCGAATCAAACAAAGAATCGTGCGTAATCAGTAGTAATCAAGTGAGTACCTATTCATCTCCTGTAGTGCATGAATGACTGTCTACACAGTACATAGTATAATGTTACACAGTGTAATGTACACAGTATTAATGACACAGTATAATGTACCACAGTATAACACCCGATTTCAATCACCACAGTCCACAAAAATTCCCTGCTGCCCATCCGGTTCCCGTCCCCCCCTTCGAAGTCTCCCCCTGTCTCCTGAGGTGCCTTCCCCCCGACCCCCCAAGGTCTCCCTGTGTCTCCCCCTGTCTCCCTGTGGTCTCCCCTATTTTGCAAGGTCTCCCCCTCTCCACCAAGGTCTCCCCAAGTCTCCTGAGGTCTCCCCTGTCTCCCGAGGTCTCCCCAAGTCCCAGAGGTCTTTCCCCCTTTCTTCCGAGTCTCCCCTGTGTCTGCCGAGGTCTCCCCGCCTCGCTCCGAGATTTCTCCCCCTGTGGTTCCTGCCCATCGTGCTGTGGGGGGGGTGGGTGGGGGGTCTTACCTCGGAGGCATTCTGGCCGGAGAAAGGGAAGGGCCACTGGGGGGTTTTCCGATGGGCCACAGGATCTCTCTTCTTTGT
>PIJE02001498.1:20570-28070 GCA_002895965.2 Coryphaenoides rupestris | reverse complement strand
TATAGATATGAACTATAACTACTGTCTGTCTGTACATATGAACTATAACTACTGTCTGTCTGTACATATGAACTATAGAACAGATTCACTGATTCATCTCCGCCTGCAGTCTGACGAGAAAAGGAACTGAAACGTAAACCACACGTATCCCCAGGATGCTAACTCCGAGCTACACAACGACGAGAAGGTGGAGCAGGAAGCAACAGATAACGGCTACTAGACGAGCATGACAACCGATACTAGACTAGCATGATAACGGCTACTACGAGCATGATAACCGCTACTATACTAGCATGATAACGGCTACTATACGAGCATGATAACCACTACTATACTAGCATGATAACGGCTACTATACGAGCATGATAACCACTACTATACTAGCATGATAACGGCTACTAGACGAGCATGATAACGGCTACTAGACGAGCATGATAACCGCTACTATACTAGCATGATAACGGCTACTATACGAGCATGATAACCGCTACTAGACTAGCATGATAACGGCTACTATACGAGCATGATAACCGCTACTAGACTAGCATGATAACGGCTACTAGACGAGCATGATAACGGCTACTAGACGAGCATGATAACGGCTACTAGACTAGCATGATAACGGCTACTAGACGAGCATGATAACGGCTACTAGACGAGCATGATAACCGCTACTAGACTAGCATGATAACGGCTACTATACGAGCATGATAACCGCTACTAGACTAGCATGATAACGGCTACTAGACGAGCATGATAACCGCTACTAGACGAGCATGATAACCGCTACTAGACTAGCATGATAACGGCTACTATACGAGCATGATAACCGCTACTAGACTAGCATGATAACGGCTACTATACGAGCATGATAACCGCTACTAGACTAGCATGATAACGGCTACTAGACGAGCATGATAACGCTACTAGACGAGCATGATAACCGCTACTAGACTAGCATGATAACGGCTACTAGACGAGCATGATAACCGCTACTAGACTAGCATGATAACCGCTACTAGACGAGCATGATAACCGCTACTAGACTAGCATGATAACCGCTACTAGACTAGCATGATAACCGCTACTAGACTAGCATGATAACCGCTACTAGACTAGCATGATAACCGCTACTAGACGAGCATGATAACCGCTACTAGACTAGCATGATAACCGCTACTAGACTAGCATGATAACCGCTACTAGACTAGCATGATAACCGCTACTAGACTAGCATGATAACCGCTACTAGACTAGCATGATAACCGCTACTAGACTAGCATGATAACCGCTACTAGACTAGCATGATAACCGCTACTAGACTAGCATGATAACCGCTACTAGACTAGCATGATAACCGCTACTAGACTAGCATCATAGCCGCTACTATGTAGACTAGCATGATAACCAAGAAAAGTTGTTGAAATCCTACATTATCCAGGCAGGACCAAATAACAGCCTGCGCATAAGAAACAGTCAGAAAAGTGAGGCCTCCATGACCGACCAGTGACACACACACACACACACACACACACACACACACACACACACACACACACACACACACACACACACACACACACACACACACACACACACACACACACACGCCTGACTCTACCCTGACTCTTAACAAGCCACAGAGGACGGGGCCCCTGAGCTATGTTCAGGGTTCAGCGGCGTTCTGAATACCTGGCTGCACAAGGGTTAGCTCGTCATTCCAGCTCAACCAATGAGAGGGCGGGAAACGCTAGCAAAACGGGCGACCCTGCGAAGGAAGCTCGGGGGGTGAGAAGAACGAAACCTACAGGAGCCCTGATGCCCCCCCCCCTCCTCCAGGTGGGCAGATCTGCGGAAGGGAAGTTTTTTATTGGTGGGGGGGTGGTGGGGGGTGGCGGTCTGTGGGTGGGGGTGGCGGTCTGTGGGTGGGGTGTGTTGGAACGGGTTCGAGGGGCGGAGCTGTGTTGGAACGGGGGGGGGCGTGCCGTGTTAACCGCAGGAGTGCGACCACGGGGGAGGAAGGGAGGGGTCTGCGAAAGTGGGTCAACGTTCAAAAAATAAGCCTTCCAAGAAACCAAAGCCCCACCCCCCCTCCCCACCACCACCCCACCACCACCACCAACTCCACCACCACCACCAGGCCCCGCCCCCCCCCCCTCTCTCACCCACCGTCCCGTAACAACCCAACATAAACACAAGTACTCCAACATCAACAAAGTACGGTTACAGATACGCGTCGAACCCGCGCCGCCGTCGTCGTCGTGGCTTAAAGCTACAGTCTGGTTCGAGTGTGCATCCGTACTGTACTGTAGGACAGAATGGTCTCTCTGTCTCCCTCCATGTCTGTCTCTCTGTCTCTCTCCATGTCTCTCTCCATGTCTCTCTCCATGTCTCTCTCTCTCTCTCCCTCTCTCTCTCTCTCTCTCTCTCTCTCTCTCTCTCTCTCTCTCTCTCTCTCTCTCTCCTCAGACAAAACCCCCGGAGGCTGTCAAGAGCCGTCGGCACTTTTTATTATTTTCGTTCAAGTCTGTTTTCTGCGTCGCTCCGAGTGTAGTAACGTCGACTCTGAATACTAATTACATCCAAGAATGAATCTCTTAATGGAAAATTGTATTGAATCAAAACAATGGTCTATCATTACACGAGAGAGAGACAGAGACAGAGACAGAGCGAGGGAAAGAGAGAGAGAGAGAGAGAGAAGTTAAGTTAGCAGCATGAGGGGGAGGGAGAGGGGAGAGACAGAGAGAGGGAGGAAGAGCGAGACAGAGCCAGAGAGCGGGAGAGAGAGAGAGAGAGAGCGCTAAGTTAGCAGCATTAGGGGGGAGGGATTTGTGTGCTGCGGTCCAGAGGTCTGTCCTCTGCCCGCCGGTCCCTGCAGCAGCGGCCCCTCCGCGAGGGCTCCCAGAACAGCGCGTTCAGCCGTGGTAGTGATGAATCTCTGCTGAGCTGGAAGTCCTGGAAGCCCTGGCAGCCACAGCGAGGGCTCCGGGCCCACCACCGCAGCACCCCCCCCCCCCCCCCCTGGCTCCGCCTCCTCCTCCTCCTCATCCTCATCCTCGTCCAACACGTCGCTCGTACGGCGCAGTTACGTCACGGTTCACCAGAGCTCCACTCCTCGCCACTGCAGCAAGGGCAGAGCAGTGTGTGTCTGCAGCCAACTTGCAGCAAACGTGACCTACGCAGGGACAACTCAACTCGGCGCGTCCAAGAAAACCATCATTTGGCGCTTTTGCACCCTGACCACCCTCCTCCTCCAAGGCCCCGGCACACCCCTCATGTGTTGGCCCCCTGGTGGTGAGAGGAGGGCCAGCGGCGGTTTATTCCTGGACATGTTGTATATGCCACCGTGTGGAACATTTTCACAGACCGCCGTTAATACCGGACACGTGTAGCGGGCTGAGGGCCACGGAGCCACGTGGGTTGACGTCGCTGAAGTTGAAGGGAGTCACTAAGATCCAGCAGCACCAGCCCAGAGTCTCATGACGTCACGTCTTGGCCAAACAGCTCTGCAGCATTTTGGTAAATGGATTGCATTTACAGTATTGCCTCACATTCACCCATTCGCCGACGGCGGTGCCAACCATGCAAGGTAACAACCAACACGTCAGGAGCAGGTAGGGTTAGGTGGTGTCTTGCTCAGGGACACCTCCACACTTAGCTAGGAGGGGGAGGAGCCCGGGGATTGAACCAGCGAGCTTCCGGTGGCCAGACAACCGCTCTTACCTCCTGAGCTACTGCCGCCCCCAGCATATCATAAATGAGCTACAGTATTTTCACGTCTCTTTCCAGGGTGAGGGTTATCATAAAAGTTATCGTCTGCGTTCTTATCCGCCACAATCGGCTTGGTCTGCTCGGTCTCCACGCTCACTTAAATGGTTTCTTTAGACAGTTAAACTTCTCGCGCGGTCGAGAGATCACAGCCGAAGGAACTTCAACAGAATGAGTTGATTTCTCATTGGTACAGTAAAGCCGTCGTATCTGAAAACACAAAACCAACCGCAGCCAGCGAAGGACAGGTCTCGCTTTGATCACACACACACACAAGACGAGACGTCGGTTCGTTCGTTCGTGGGCGTCTTTAGCTGACAGACGCGATGTTTGCATCTCGCCAGCAGATTGGATCCAGGCGTCCCATTTGCAACCTTATCATATCACGGCGAGGGGAGTTAATGTGATAGTCGTCGGCTGCTCTCAGAGATAGCGCGAGCGCTAAATGAGAGACGCAGTCACACACACAACAGCATGGGATGCGCACACACACACACGCACACACACAGACAGAGACACACACACACACACACAGACAGCCGCATAAACACATCAAATACATGCACGCAACTACCGCAACTGCACACACACACACACACACACACACACCCACACACACATTTACAGCTTTCCGACCTTTTTGTGTTTGCGTCTGTCTGTGCATGTGTGCGGCATTGTCAATGCTGGTGTGTGTGTGTGTGTGTGTGTGTGTGTGTGTGTGTGTGTGTGTGTGTGTGTGTGTGTGTGTGTGTGTGTGTGTGTGTGTGTGTGTGTGTGTGTGTGTGTGTGTGTGTGTGTGTGTGTGTGTGTGTGTGATCAGGCCAGTGCGAGGTCAGACGGTTCAGCTGACTCAACACAGGCAACAAACACGACAAACTCGAGGGGGGAAGAAAAAGGAAAAAAAGACATCGCTTGGTCGCCAACGCAGGCTCGCATCAAAGCGCTCAGAGCTGCTCTGCGTAGCCGCTAACATCCGCTAACAGCCGCACGATGCCTCACAACGGCACCTGCCTCACAACCGAGAACAATCCATACACCACAGAGTGGTTTACTAGTAGTATCTGCACAAAGAGACTACAGTTGTATGAGAAACAGATCGAAAATGAGATCTTCAAACACAGAAGAGAGAAAAAAAAGCCTGGTTTCTGCAAAGCTAGCCGCGGCTAACCTGTGTTTAAGATAACTTTGGGCGGGAATTGACTAATGCGGCTAATGAGTAGGCGAAGGCTAACCCTTTATGGGCTAGCAGCCTAATGGCCGTCTTGAGACTATAATAACACAGTGTCACCGTCTGGGTGTTTGACTCCGGAGTCTGCGGCGGTTGCCTGTCAAATAGCCCAACACGGGAAGCCTTTCAACAGTTCAACGACGTTTCTGTGAGAATTGAAAAGCCAAACGCTATTTCAGGTCGTCTCCTTCAGCAACACGGTGCGTAGTCTAGTGTCAGCTCGTCTGGTACGGGTTAAGTCTTCAGGCGAACTAACGAGAGATGTGCGGCCCGCCGGATGATTCATGGCCACGCAGAGCCGGGTTTACAGGGTGTGGGCTTTCAGCGGGGCGGCGAGGCGGGAAGGAAATGCCTCCTTTATCAGACCAGAGAGACGACGAAGGCGCTCCATCTGTTATGGAAGCCAGGCCTGCAACACAGCAACTCAACAAGCCCTGCAGCGGAAGCAGAACTTCACCAAACCTCTGCAACAGAGACAGAAAGAAAAAACGAAACAAAAAAAAACGAAAGAAAAAGAAAAAACTCAAAGAAATATCAAAGTTCAGCCCCAGCTGCGGGTCTGACAGCAACAGGAAAGCAGCAGAACAAAATGTCGGCGTGAAGGAAAGTGAAATGGAGGCTTCTGGTTCAACAAAGGGGAGGCTTTTTTTTTTTATTGTACTGAGAAGTACTCTCAAAATGGTCTGTTTCACGTTTCTTTTTTGGGGTTTGTACAAAGCCGGCGCTGCCTGTTGGACTTCCTCTCCCTCTGGAATGAGACCACACCTACGGAGCCTCCGAATATTTGTGGTTTGGTTTTGTTTGCAGACACGGAGACACAGAAACGGGACCCAAGAGCGGAGCTTTGTACTTTTTACACTTCTGGCATCCATCTTGTAACGAGAGACAAACTATGTATTGATTCGTACCAAATATTACCATTCGACAACAAAAACCCCAAAACGGACTGTTGCACAAAAATCCATTTTTATTGCCAACAGAAAGAGGCCACGTCATTTCGGCTAAAAGACAAAAACTAAAACTTACAAATCACTACAAAACCTGCACTATTCTGACCAAAGGGAGTTGCAGATGGTTTTCACCGTACTGCTGAGTCTCTCCATCTCACTTTTCTTCTCTCCCTTCCCTTTCCTTTCCTTTCCTTTCTTTTCCTTTCCCTCGTCTCTCTGCAACATTCTTTCCATCTCTCTTTGTACGCAGTAATTTCCTGGATTGGTATAAACCCCGCGGGTTCTGTCTCAAAGCGAAAAAGTAAAATCCTCCATATTTTAGAGAAGCCTCAACACAAACGGTGACACGCTAATGGCGTCATTAGCAGGAAAACAGGGCCTGACTGCACATGGAAGAGATGTTAGGAGGGGAAAACGCAGATACCTGCGACAGATAATGATAACATTTGAACACAACACCTGTTCTCAAACATAAGTGGTGTAGAACCAAGGGATTAAACTGCCACCTTTAAGACAACAGATCACGACACCCACCAAGAAAGGGGTGTTTAAATACAAACCAATGGCAGAGACTTAGTGATAATTATCTGATGCGTCTGTCAACTGGTGATTCTGGGGGACGCACTCCAACCTCCAAGTCTTACTGACCACCATACTTACTGTTACTACTGACCATCTTACTGTTACTACTGACCACCATAATGTTACTACTGACCATCTTACTGTTACTACTGACCACCATACTGTTACTACTGACCACCATACTGTTACTACTGACCACCATACTGTTACTACAGACCATCTTACTGTTACTACTGACCACCATAATGTTACTACTGACCACCATACTTACTGTTACTACTAACCATCTTACTGTTACTACTGACCACCATAATGGTTACTACTGACCCACCATACTTACTGTTACTTACTAACCATCTTACTGTTACTAACTGACCACCATAATGTTACTACTGACCACCATACTGTTACTACTGACCATCTTACTGTTACTACTGACCACCATAATGTTACTACTGACCACCATACTGTTACTACTGACCACCATACTGCTACTGACCACCATACTGCTACTGACCACCATACTGTTACTGACCACCATACTGCTACTGACCACCATACTGACCACCATACTGTTACTGACCACCATACTGTTACTGACCACCATACTGCTACTGACCACCATACTGTTACTGACCACCATACTGTTACTACTGACCACCATACTGTTACTGACCACCATACTGTCACTGACCACCATACTGCTACTGACCACCATACTGTTACTACTGACCACCATACTGCTACTGACCACCATACTGTCACTGACCACCATACTGTTACTGACCACCATATCAGCAAGGTCAGGATCGAAATGCATAACTACACACACACACACACACACACACACACACACACACACACACACACACACACACCAGTTCTACTCAGAACCGGAGAGCTGAGAGAGAGGACAGAGAGAGAGAGGAGAGAGAGAGTGACAGAGATACAGAGAGAGAGAGAAAAAGAGCA
>PIJE02001498.1:0-12628 GCA_002895965.2 Coryphaenoides rupestris | reverse complement strand
GTGTGTGTTCCCCCTCAGGAGAGCTGAGCAATGTAAAAACAAGGCCTTGATAATATTGTGCCAGGTAGGCTTGACATTAAATGAACAATATATTTATGAATATACTTGGCTAGTTAGCAGCCTTCCAAGTTAAATGCTAGCATACAGCATTCAATAACCCGCCTGACCCTGAGTGAGTCCATCAGGCTAGCGATGGAGCAGAATCTCTCTCTCTCTCTCTCTCTCTCTCTCTCTCTTCCTCTCTCCCCCCCCCCACGCCACCACCGCCGCCAAACCCTCTCGCTCTCTTTCATCCTCCCTCGCTCTGTCAAAGTGCCGCTCAGGGAGTTCAACTGGCGGCGAGGTCGGCGGTACCGACGGAGGCTTCTGATTGGCTGAGGGGACGCTTGACGAGGGGAAGGGGGAGTCTTCCGATTGGCTGAGGGGAGGGGGGGGGAGGCTTCCGATTGGCTGAGGGGACGCTTGACGAGGGGGAAGGGGGCGGGGGAAGGGGGGGTTTACAGTGAGAGACCACGCCTCTTCCTGTGTTGACACTCAAGAGTCAAGTGTGCGTGTATTGATTTAGTACGAGCCCCGAGACCAGAAGCCACCGAAAAATAATAAATACATAAATAACTTAAAACGTTCAATCATGAGGTGGTGGACTGAACTGAAGCAAAAATGGAGGAGCTGCTCAGGGCAAAACAAGATGCTGCCGCCGGGGTGTGTGTGTGTGTGTGTGTGTGTGTGTGTGTGTGTGTGTGTGTGTGTGTCTGTGTGTGTGTGTGTGTGTGATGTGTGATGTGTGTGTGTGTGTGTGTGTGTGTGTGTGTGTGTGTGTGATGTGTGTGCGTGTGTGTGTGTGTGATGTGTGTGTGTGTGTGTGTGTGTGTGTGTGTGTGTGTGTGTAGCCGCGGCCGCACTCTCCCCCTCTCCTCCCTCTCTCTCCTCCCTCTCTCCTCTCTCCCTCCTCTCTCTCTCTCTCCTCCCTCTCTCTCCTCTCTCTCTCTCTCTCTCTCCTCTCTTCTCTCTGTCTCTGTGCTGCTGTCGCTCGGCACCATGTGACCATGTGACCATGTGCTCCTGCAGACAAAAAACAGCTGAGGGGGCATGTCTGTCTCTATTTGGGGAGGGGGGGGGGGGGCCCTCGCGTCAGACACACACACGCGCGCACACACACACACACACACACACACACACAGGCGTCACGCAAACACACACACACACACAGCACATACACACACGCACACACACACACACATGCACACACACACACACACACACACACACGCACACACACACACACACACACACACACACACACACACACACACACACACACATACACACACACACAACATAGACTCACACAGCAAGAAACAAATTATGCTGTTTTTTTCACTAAATAAATATCGGAAAAAGCCCGCAGCACAACATGACGTGTTGCCGAACGACGCGCTACGCTAGAATAGAATAGAATAGAATAAAATATTAATCCTGAAGGAAATTCTTGTGCCAGGTTACACAGCGATACAGTACAATAGAACAATATGGAAAACAACAGAATAATAAAATTATTTTTACAACGGATTTACAAATGTACAGTTAAAATATACAGATATTAGCCACCGCACAAGCTAACTGGCACGCGGACTTTTTTTTTTTTTTTTTTTTTTTTTTTTTTTTTTTTTTAAAATATACAGATATTAGCCACCGCACAAGCTAACTGGCACGCGGACTCGTTTGGTGGCTAAATCGACTGCTAACAAACTCATAAGCTAACTCATACGCTAACTTGGTTGCTAGCCAACTCTCTCGCGAGCCAACTCACAAGCTAACTTGTTTGCTAGCTAACTCGCTGGCAAACTTGTTTGCTAGCCAACTCGCTGGCTAGCCAACTCTCACAAGCTACATGGTTTGATAGCCAACCCACTAGATAACTTGCGAGCTAACTGGTTTGCAGGCTTGCTGGTTAACTCATAAGCTATCTTTATTGTTTGCGGACTCACTTTCTAGATAACTAGCTTGTTGTTGCTAATGAGACGCTTCAGTTCGAGCGGCGGTAGTCACCCGTTCTGCTACTGTCGCTTCTTCTTTTTGGAGATTTCACAACATAATGAGAAACAAACCATTAACTATTAATGGGTCCAAATGGTTTGCTTTTGCGGGAGACTTCCTCGTAAAGCGGGGACGTTGTTGTTAGCAGCTTTAATATTTAACACTTTGTATTCATAAAGACCCTCCCTAAATATGCTCATTTATTATAAATGAAGCGCACACTTGGTAAACGATACGACGTTTATCACATTTTGTGGCCATAGTGAGACGGCCCTGTCAACCTGAGTTGGTTGTGGTCGTGTGTGTGTGTGTGTGTGTGTGTGTAGGTAATAGGGGGAGGGGAAAGAATCCATACTTCCTGAAGTGGTGGCTTTATTCCCATTAATTCATAGCCGCGTTAGCCTAGCCGTGTTAGCCTAGCCGCGGGCCGTATGTAGGTGAACTGCTGAGTTAATCTGGTCAACAGATGGAGCAGGCTGCACCTCAGAGGGCTTAAGCAGACGTCGGGGGGGCGGCGGGTGGGGGGGGGCGTACGAGGGTACCGGAGTACGGGGACGGCATCGGGCCGGGCTGGGGGTGCGCTGACTGTGACCTATATTAATAATTCAAACAGGAAGTCCCTGTTACCACGCGGATAGGAGCACGAGTTCCTCGCCGTTCCCGGGCCACGCGAAACACCAACATCCCTTCGACTGAACCCCCAGCAGAGACCAGCGGCCAGGGGGCGGGGTTATTACTCTGGGACGTGTCTCAATAGTGTGTGTGTGTGTGTGTGTGTGTGTGTGTGTGCGTGTGTGTGTGTGTGTGAAAGTGGGCTGTCAGGAGAATATGTTTGGTCAAAAGCGGCCTTTGTGGGGGGGGGCGACTCGGTGGCTCCGCCCACTAACGCGTGAACCACATAGCGGGCATTGGCCACACACCCTCGTAGGCTAGCGACCCGGGTTCGATTCCCACCCGCGGTTCTGTTCTGTTCTTCATGCTGTTTCCTCTCTCTTTAAAACCGCCAGTCCCTGTCTCGCTCCACTCTCCAGTCCAAAAAATCCCCAGAAAAAGAAACCCTTAAGCTGACACACACACACACACACACACACACACACACACACACACACACACACCTACACACCGTCAGCCATTGCCATGACAACTGGCCTGACTGACCAACACACTAATGGCCCCAGAACAACCACCACCACCACCAACAACAACAACAACAACAAGAGTGTTGTTTGTGTGAGACAGCAGCAGCACTCTAAGATGTACACATGCTTGGAAGCACGTCTCCCTCCTCCTCCTCTCCCTCCTCTTCCTCAGTACGAGAGCAGAGCGGACCCAAAAACCATGCGATGAAGAGCAAGTCTCACGGCCGTGTGGTCGGCCCGGTACGTTAGCTCTCAGTCAGGGAACAACTGCTGGCAAGGAAGGGATTCTGGCACCTCAAGGTTTCCAAGAACCGCACAAACCAAAAACCCCATTATTATTATTTCGCGTTTTGATCCGATCCTATTCAGACTCTGTCCTCGATATCAAAACGCAATTGATTTGTTATTTGTATACAATTTTGAAATGAGTTTAAACTTTTTAGGTGCGTTCCTGTGTCCTGCTTTGTTAAACAAGGTCGGGAAGTCGCGCGCTGAGAGAGCCAGCTCGAGTGCTGTTTCGGCGCTTTGGACGGCAAGCCGCTGAAGGTCGACTGGGCGGTACGAAGAGACACAAGCGGGCCGATGATGCGGCGTGTTGGTTCACAGCTGAGCGCCAGACTCAGTGACTCACACATCCACACACACACACACACACACACACATAAAGAGACTGAAGGAGGGATGCCTTTTGTCTTCTGGGCTATACAGAAAAAAAAGCCCAAAAGACATTTGGTTTGCATGCCTTTGCGTCTGGAGAGCTGGCCGCACACTCGCCTACGAACCCAACACCCCTGCACGATAACTTAGTTAGCAACACAAAACCGCTCCCTTAGAAAACACTTTGCATAACACACACACGCGCGCTCACACACACACACACACACACACACCGCACATACCCCACACACACACTGACTGCATCTGTGGTTTCAATGCCAGTCTGGAAGAGGGAAGACATGAGGAGGAGGAGGAGGAGGAGGAAGAGAACAAATGGAGGAAAAGAAGACAAGAATGGAGAGCGAGATGGAGTTCTGAAGAGGAGAGAGGAGAGAGATGAGAGGGGAGAGAGGAGAGGAGACGAGAGAGGAGAGAGGAGAGAGAGGAGAGAGGAGAGAGGGGAGAGAGAGGAGACGAGAGAGGAGAGAGGGGAGAGAGGGGAGAGGAGAGAGAGGAGAGGTCTGGTGAAGAGAGGGAGGGAAGAGACAGAAACTGATCTGAAGTGTTCAGGTTGGGGGTTGGAGTCAAAAAGCCAGACTAGACAGTCTATATCTCTCTATCCCTGACCCTGTGTGTGTGTGTGTGTGTGTGTGTGTGTGTGTGTGTGTGTGTGTGTGTGTGTGTGTGTGTGTGTGTGTGTGTGGTGTGTGTGAGCGCGTGCGTGCTTCTCCCTTCCTCTGCCAGACAATAGAGCAGGCCCTGTGGCTGATTGGGGTCAGCTGGTGGATGCTGGGTGGTGGTGGTGGTGGATGCTGGGTGGGGGGGGGGGGGGTGAGGTGGCGGGTTGGTAGCAGACAGTGCTGTCTGAGCTGCCGTGTCTGGGGAGTGTGGAGGGGGGGTGGGACCACAATGAGACAGCCCTCTGAATCACTAATGAGCAGGAGACCCAGAGAGCGAGAGAGAGACATACAGCGAGAGAGAGAGAGATGGGGGATACGAGGGAGGGAGGGAGGGAGGGAGGGAGGGATGCAAGGGCTGGCAGAGGGAGTCGGATGTGACCACCAGGGGCTCTGCTCCACTCCCACACACCGCCCACAAAACTTGACTCGGGACCGGGAGGTTAAACCGAGTTAAACTGCAGCGGGATAAAAGAGTGAGCAACACCGTGGAATGGCTGGAAGAACAATCCCCATCACAGAAGAATCCTTCACAGAAGAATCCTTCACAGAAGAATCACAGAAGAATCCTTCACAGAAGAATCCTTCATAGAAGAATCACAGAAGAATCCTTCACAGAAGAATCACAGAAGAATCCTTCACAGAAGAATCCTTCACAGAAGAATCACAGAAGAATCCTTCACAGAAGAATCCTTCATAGAAGAATCACAGAAGAATCCTTCACAGAAGAATCACAGAAGAACCCTTCATAGAAAAATTCACAGAAGAATCATAGAACAGTCGTCATCACAGAAAGATCACAGTATTACACTTCAATTATGCCAAATTGGTTTTGCCGTCTGAATACCTTATCTTGTCTATATATTTATATATTTGTATATTTTGACTGTACATTTGTAAATCTGTTCGTTTATATTTATTATTCTGTTGATTTCTCTATTGTTGTATTGTACTGTATTGCTATGCAACCCGGCACAAGAATTTCCTTCGGGATTAATAAAGTTCTATCTTATGTCTTATCTTATCTTATCTCATCCTCATGACAGAGTCTTCATCACAGAAGGCCTTCTGCTGTGGCTGATCTTAACGTCTCAGAAAGGAACCAGATCTAAGCCAACCTGCAGATGTCCAACAGGCTTGACGTAAATGGATTGCATTTCTTTACAGTTCCCTGACATTCACCCATTCATACACCGACGGCGGTGTCAACCATGCAAGGTAACAACCAACACGTCAGGAGCAGGTAGGGTTAGGTGGTGTCTTGCTCAGGGACACCTCCACACTTAGCTAGGAGGGGGAGGAGCCCGGGGATCGAACCAGCAACCTTCCTGTTGCCAGACAACCGCTCTTATACCTCCTGAGCTACTACCACCCACGTGTGTGGCGCCAGTGTGTGTAATGAACGTGGCACACAGGCGGCCAACTGCAAGGCAGACTGGACACGTGGGGTCTGGTTGTAGGCCGACAAAGACAGGCTGAGAACCAGTGAGGTGGGCATTTATTTATTGATTTAACTTAACTTAACTGTGGAGCTGAATGATGTGGATCAAGATAAACCACGGTGTGCATTATGTTGCAGACATGCAGTGTGTGACAACAACATTCCTGGCAATATCACGATATGAATCTCAATGTGTACACAGAAACTATATTCTTATTCTACATAATAATACAACTCTAGATAATAGCATTTAATATTGACCTGATTCCTTGACGACTCATCACTCCCACGAGTTTTCCGATGAATACTTTCAGATAACGAGGGAAATTATTATTGCTGGGCTTGAGACAGACAACGCCGACGCCCCCTCAATGATTATACATTCGTTCACATTTTGTAAATGTGTTTGTCTTCCTAACACTGAGCAAGAGCACAATGCAGATCACACCTCCGGCCCCCCATGGCTCCGGGGTTAGGGTTGAGGTGAGGGCTCCATTCTATGTGTGATAAGAGGCGTGGCTCTCTCTGCAGCCAAGCAGTCTACTTCCTTCCTGTGAAACCTTGCGTCTCTCTCATCTGACAGTCGACTACAACGGCAACACAAGCAACACAAGATGGCGAGATCTTCCTCTCGCCGTCGACGTCTCTCTCTCTTGCTCCGTCTCGCTCTCTCTCTCTCTCTCTCTCTCTCCCCGGGTTTAGTAAGCCTCATATTTCCTCTGATCCGGAGGCCTTGTTAGAGCGCTGCCCAGCTGGCGAGCTGGCACCAGGCGACCCCACCGCCCGCCCCTTGCACCCTCTGACAGACTATTGTATGGTTGCTATGGCGACCTGATTGCTGTGGGGTGAGGGCGAGCTGGTGGGTGATTGCCCATGTTGGTGACACCAAACACTTTCACACCTAAAGGAGTTTTGTTACGCAGACATAACGCTCATATTGCTCCACCAGTTGCGGGGCGGCATGGTTCAGTTGTGACGAAGGGTGGAGGAGGGGGTTGGGGGGGTGGAGGGGTGGGTGGGACGTGAAGCACAACTTGGACTGCAAAGAAAATGGAGGATTATCAGATTGTTGACCAGTGGGGCAGACAGGGTTCCTGGTCAAAGGGGGAGGAGGTTCTATTACGCCACCCACTCAGCTTTCTATTACGCCACCCACTCAGCTTTCCATTACCCCACCCACTCAGGGTTCCATTACCCCACCCACTCAGGGTTCCATTACCCCACCCACTCAGGGTTCCATTACCCCACTCCACTCAGGGTCGCTAATTACCGCGCAACACACTCAGGGTTCGAGGGAGTGTCTGTGTAACCCAAACCCACTCAGGGGTTTCTAACTGAACACGCGCCAACCCAGGGCAGGGGCATCAGGCTCTGATGTACCCCACCCTGTCAGGGGTTCAGAGTTCTCACCTCCTCCACCCTATCAGGGTGTCCAGGTTCTACTACCCCACCTTGTCAGGGTTCAGGGTCTTATTACCCCAACCAATCAGGGTTCTATTACCCCATCTTGTCAGCGTTCAGGGTCCTATTACCCCACCAAATGCTGCCCAGTCAGAACACCAAGTCTCGATCAGAAGGTGCAGATGACTTGCTCTACAAGGGTTCTGCAGAGGTATGATCCAGCCGTTGGAATAGAACGCAGAACCCAGTCGGTTCTCTGTAGTACTCTTGCAAGTGCATCATTCTTTATTCATCTCAGCTGTTGAAGTAGTGGAAGAAACGCACGTCATTTATCGCAAAGCAGCCACTGCACCAGACAACGGTGAGCTACTACTTACGTTATTCTTCTGTCATAGTTTATGTCTTCAGTTGTGGTGTTGACATTCATCACGCTCTAACTCCGAAAGAAGTTACTCCCCGGAAAAAAAGTTTCGCTGGCGGAAGCCAATCAGTGTTTGTTCACGATCACGACACTCCCACGATGACAAATTATTTAATTTGTATTCAAGGAGGACGATGTCATGGATACGAAAAAACCTCCAAATGTCAGGTAGCTCTTTAAGCACCTGGCGACGTCTGCGGCTGCTGAGCGCCGTCTGCATATTCACACGATGCAGGATTGACCCGTCTCGAGTGGGTTGTCTCCAAAAGCTGAGAGGATGTCTGAACATCTCAACAACAACAACAACAACAACAACAACAACAACAACAACAACAGCAGCCCAAACGGATCTTCTTTATCCCGAGCGTGTGGGGGTTTGTGTCTGCGATGCGCCAGACAGACTGTTATGATGGGAAACCATTTCCTCCCACAGGACTCGAGACTCATAGCTGTGTTATTAAAATAAAAAAAATAAAAAAACTTGTAAACCGTGTAAGAAAAGTTTGCCGGCTGGCTGACAACTGTCGATCTGTCACCGAAAACCAGACAAAGCGTGTTAAGGTCTTTGTTTCGGAATTGTTTTGGATGCTGTTCAACAACGGCAAGCAGACTGCTGACAAAATTCAGACCATTCACCGTTTGATTATTTAATTTTAAGGAGACACAAAAGGCAGGAGGTTTACGACCGCGCCAGACACTTCATTGGATTATAATGCTGCAGAATCGCCAGCCAGCCCGCCAGTCGAGAGAACAGTTTGTCTGTCTGTCTGTCTGTCTGGGTGCCGTCTGTCTGGACGGCGCGAGACGGCGGTGATTGACTGTAATGCGTGGCGCTCATGTCCACGGCCCAGGAGGGGAGGAGGAGGGAGGAGGGAGGAGGGAGGGGAACAGACACAGACAGTGGGGTCTGGTCTGATTCGCTGGCTGCAGCTCCTTAGCATCTCAGACAGCCAAGCCGAGTGCAAATAGATGCTGACCGAGACAGCAGACCCAGACGCAGACACACACACACACACACACACAACATATATATATAAGCACACATGGGTGACGGATGGCCCCTCAAAGCACACTGGGACTACAAATCTGTCCGGGTCCCAGGGGCATTTTGGGAACTGGGGGAGGAGGAGGAGGAGGAGGAGGAGGAGGAGGAGGAGGAGGGCCAGTGCATATGCCCCAGTGTGTGTGTGTGTGAGTGTGTGTGTGTGTGTGTGGATACTGGGGGGTTACAGAGTCTAGACACAAAGGGAGTCCCTGGAGTAACCAGGGAGGAGGAGGAGGAGGATGATGAGGACGTGAATGTTCTGGCAGAGGGGTCTGGCCACCAAGCTCTCTCTATATCTATATATATATATAAACATAAAATATACATATTGATAGATAGAGTCATACTGTTTAGAACTGTTTCTGTAAGACCAGCGCCTCTGATAACACCCTTTTTGAAGTTAAATAAAGTGAGTTGAGGGGAGGCTGCCTGGAGCCTCGAGGCTGGAGGACGAGGCTGCCTGGAGCCTCGAGGCTGGAGGACGAAGGCTGGAGTCTCGAGGCTGGAGGACGAGGCTGCCAGGAGCCTCCAGGCTGGAGGACGAGGCTGTCAGGAGCCTGGAGGCTGGAGGACGAGGCTGCCAGGAGCCTCGAGGCTGGAGGACGAGGCTGTCAGGAGCCTCGAGGCTGGAGGACGAGGCTGCCAGGAGCCTGGAGGCTGGAGGACGAGGCTGCCAGGAGCCTGGAGGCTGGAGGACGAGGCTGCCAGGAGCCTGGAGGCTGGAGGACGAGGCTGTCAGGAGCCTGGAGGCTGGAGGACGAGGCTGCCAGGAGCCTGGAGGCTGGAGGACGAGGCTGCCAGGAGCCTCCAGGCTGGAGGACGAGGCTGTCAGGAGCCTGGAGGCTGGAGGACAGCCTTCCATCACCCGAACCACAAATGTTGAAACACCGTGGTGGTGGAAGAATAGCAGAGGCAGTGTAACGAATGAACAATACAAATGTTTTGGTAAATGACCTCAGCAGACGGGACGATAGATTTGGTGATTATTCTTGTTCTCCAATTTGTAAGGGAGTTTGTTTTTGTGGTTTTCTCGTTTGAGTTTTTGCCAGAAAGCAAGCAGCGGTACGTTGGCAGAAATGTGTTAGCGTCAGCGCCGGTGACTCGACTCCCCGAGACGCTCAAGGCGCAACATAACAACGCTCACCTCCCGGCGGCGACACAGGGAAACAATGTCATCCGCTCGTGTGTCTGACGACTCATTCCGCCGCTCTACCGTTACGGAGCGGGACTTCGAGTCAAACGTTCACAGACGCGCAACCCCAGGTTCACACTTAACGGAGTTAAAGAACAAACATACAATAAACACACCACTACCACCCTCCCCACTTCCAGTGAGATATGTTGGACACGAGGTGCTCCGTCTGCAGCGGCCCGTCGCATTCAGAGTCTGGCCACCATCGATCCGGAGGTCGCGACTACGGAACGAGACGCTTAGCGGTGCAGTAGTCCCCCTGAAATTAATTAAGGGAGCGACGCTTCCGCAGACACAGACACAGACACAGGCGAGATATTATCCAAAGCGTCGGGATGGGAATATGGCCTGTTTTTGGTTGGCTACCCGGGTCCAGTCCATGCTCCTTCTTACCGGAATCAACTAATTGCAAACTAAATAAAGAAAGTAACTCATTCCGAATCAACAACACCTCAACAAACGAGACGAACATAAAGACATACAAGCCTGAATAAACAAGAGCTTAACATGAGATTGGATTGGCTGTCTGGCTGGAGACTGCAGGGTAAATATTGGCTGAGCCCAGTGTGTGCGTGTGTGTATTGCACGAGCGTGTTGACTGTGTGTGTGTGTGTGTGTGTGTGTGTGTGTGTGTGTGTGTGTGTGTGTGTGCGTGTGTGTGTGTATTGACTCCCTAGCATGTATTTGAGTCTGCTGCGTACGGTTTCTACCACCAGTCAGAAAGGAGACTCAACAAGTAGATGTGTGTGTGTGTGTGTGTGTGTGTGTGTGTGTGTGGTGTGTGTCGGGAGGAGGGGGGGGGGAGTCTTGCTAGATGACCCTGCTACCACCTACACACTCACACTACGCACACTACGGTGTTATTTACAGCTCCCACTATTTACCACATGCACACACACACACACACACACACACACACACACACACACACACACACACACACACACACACACACACACACACCACACACACACACACACACACACATACACACAACACAAAAGTTACCCATGCCTGAACCAGGAAGTCAAAGGGGGACTTTTCAACAGGCTTTGTTACATCGTAATGTGCGTAGTATACACAAATGAACAATGTTTAGCTTTCTTAACTTTGCTTGTTTCTGGTCATCAGAAGATGCAAATCTTACCCCCACTCATGACGTCACATGACATCGTTGGGGTGCGAGTTTGCATCTTCCCTCCCATCACCCCAGAGAGATGAGATTCAGAAGTTCCCCTTTAGAGTCCAACGCCAACGTGATAATAATCTCCGTTCAACAAGGCTACATGCTAACCACGATGAATGGTAAATGGATTGCATTTATATCTCGCTTTTGTTCAAAGCACTTCACAGTATTGCCTCACATTCACCCATTCATACACCGACGGCGGTGTGTCAACCACGCAAGGTAACAACCAACACGTCAGGAGCAGGTAGGGTTAGGTGGTGTCTCGCTCAGGGACACCTCCACACTTAGCTAGGAGGAGGGGGGGGAGCCCGGGGATCCAACCAGTAACTTTCCAGTTGCCAGACCTGCTTTTACCTCCTGAGCTACTGCCGCCCACAATGAGAGCTTTTACACCCCAGTAGTCATTTTTTCCTTTACACACCAGTTTCGCCGTCTGGTCTCTGGTCATATTTGCCTCGCAACCATTCCACCTAACGCCTTGGCTAGCCGAGCCATGTTACGGTCTTCTCTGGGTCTGAGGTTTCCTGTGTTAAATTAGACCAGCCCTTCCTTTCAGCACAACTTTATTGCTCTCGTTATAATTTCCATGGGCTCATTTTGTGAGCTGAACTTTGGTTGGTGACCCAAACTCTGAACTCCGTTTTCAAGAGTCTCCGGAACTTGACCCGTTTAGGAAAAGGGGAAATAAAACAGAGGCAGGCGAGGAGCTTTTGACACAAAAGATATAAAAATATAACAATAATTACAAGAATCTCTACGTATGTATGAACGTATGTATGCCTGTTCTTCCGTTTTCTCGACGACCGTTCGTCCGATTGTCGTCACACTTGGCAGGTTTACTGCTGAGGACCGTGAAGGTGTTTTGGGTGATCGGTTCTCCAGAAAGCCGCAAGCAGCAGCGGCAGCAGTAATACCGGAGACCACGCGATAGGCCCGCGTCGAACGGACACGTTTCCAACGGCCACAGAAAGAACAAGCCACAGAAGGAACAAGCCACAGAAGGAACAAGCCACAGAAGGAACAAGCCCTTTCCTTCAAACCACAAGCGCTCGGTATTATCCGAAGCAAATGAGTACGTGTGTGAGAACTCGGGCCAAGGAAAGAATCAAATTACACCAGAGAACTGCATTATTGTCAGTGACTTTTTGGCACCGCCGGCCTCACAAGGGTGGGGGTCTCTGGATAACTGACAAATGTTCAAGTGGGCAAACCTTTAATGCAAAAAAATATAAATAACCCGCTGATAATAGCACAATAATATCCACGCGATGCGTTTCAAACCACTCAGCTTGGTCAATAAACGAGAATTAGCGACGTGCAATACGACCAAAAGTGTGCGCTGCATATCGGCAAAGATAGAATTTCCTGGCTGACTTACAATGATTCCACTGAACACATATGGTGGAACACCAACAGACCACACACACAC
>PIJE02001497.1:119045-124045 GCA_002895965.2 Coryphaenoides rupestris | reverse complement strand
GACACGGCTGTGATGCTGGAGGTTATATTATCATGCCAGTGTACTTGATACACACTACGCTTGTATTAGCGTCTGAAGGAACTTCAGATCAAGGAGAGCTTTTTGTTATATCCTGCTATCCTTACAGCACTTAGCAAAATATATATTGTAAGCCCAGAGTCTAGGCTTACAATTGCCTCCATCGGTGGTCTCGGCCCCAGACCACCGATGGGGCCATCTAAGGGCTTCTTTACAAGGTTATTAAAGGTTCAATCTCGGTTTGAATGGTTTAATGTACAAAATGAGACGATATGTCCTGAAGCAAGTGGTGCTTGGCCCAGAGCTGCACCGTTCAGCTCAAACATGGTTTACAGATGAGCCAATCGGATCGGAGGACGGTTGCCAAAGAGAAGAAAAGCATCATTTTCTTTATTGCCGGCGTCATCAGCAAACCAAACGTAGAAGACAGAGTGAGGCGTTTGTTAACTGCTCTTGTGTGGTTCCCTTTCGCGCTGAATCGCCCGGAGCAGCGGTGAGCGGCGGCGTCCCTGAGGAGCACACGTGCAGCAGCACCGCGCAGCAGCAGCCCGCCGAGGGGCTTCAGCACCTGCAGCTTGGCCTCCATTTGCAAATCCAATCACACTTGCGACGGTCCGTCCTCTTGGGGAACATCTGGAGGACGAACACAACCCCTCGAGATGCACAGCAGAGTATACACAATAGTATACACACGTGTACTCAACGATAGTATACACACGTGTACTCAACGATAGTATACACACGTGCACTCAACGATAGTATACACACGTGCACTCAACGATAGTATACACACGTGCACTCAACGATAGTATACACACGTGCACTCAACGATAGTATACACACGTGTACTCAACGATAGTATACACACGTGCACTCAACGATAGTATACACACGTGCACTCAACGATAGTATACACACGTGCACTCAACGATAGTATACACACGTGCACTCAACAATAGTATACACACGTGCACTCAACAATAGTATACACACGTGCACTCAACAATAGTATACACACGTGCACTAAACGATAGTATACACACGTGTACTCAACGATAGTATACACACGTGCACTCAACAATAGTATACACACGTGCACTCAACAATAGTATACACACGTGCACTAAACAATAGTATACACACGTGCACTCAACAATAGTATACACACGTGCACTCAACAATAGTATACACACGTGCACTCAACAATAGTATACACACGTGCACTCAACAATAGTATACACACGTGTACTCAACAATAGTATACACACGTGCACTCAACAATAGTATACACACGTGCACTCAACAATAGTATACACACGTGCACTCAACAATAGTATACACAAGTGTAATAAACAATAGTATACACACGTGTACTCAACAATAGTATACACACGTGCACTAAACAATAGTATACACACGTGCACTAAACAATAGTATACACACGTGCACTCAACAATAGTATACACACGTGCACGCAACGATAGTATACACACGTGCACTCAACGATAGTATACACACGTGCAAATAGTATACACACGTGCACTCAAATAGTATACACACGTGCACAAAATAGTATACACACGTGCACTAAACAATAGTATACACACGTGCACTCAACAATAGTATACACACGTGCACTCAACAATAGTATACACACGTGTACTCAACAATAGTATACACACGTGCACTAAACAATAGTATACACACGTGCACTAAACAATAGTATACACACGTGCACTCAACGATAGTATACACACGTGCACTCAACGATAGTATACACACGTGCACTCAACGATAGTATACACACGTGCACTCAACGATAGTATACACACGTGCACTAAACAATAGTATACACACGTGCACTAAACAATAGTATACACACGTGTACTCAACGATAGTATACACACGTGCACTCAACGATAGTATACACACGTGTACTCAACGATAGTATACACACGTGCACTAAACGATAGTATACACACGTGTACTAAAGAATACACAAGTGTGCTAATGAATAAGATAGAACTTTATTCATCCCGAAGGAAATTCTTGTGCCAGGTTGCATAGCAATACAGTACAATACACAAGTGTACTAAACAATAGTATACACACATGTACGAAACAATAGTATACACACATGTACTAAACAATAGTATACACACATGTACTAAACAATAGTATACACACGTGCACTCAACAATAGTATACACACGTGCACCAAACAATAGTATACACACGTGTACTCAACAATAGTATACACACGTGCACTCAACAATAGTATACACACGTGTACTAAAGAATACACAAGTGTGCTAATGAATAAGATAAGAGAAGATAGAACTTTATTCATCCCGAAGGAAATTCTTGTGCCAGGTTGCATAGCAATACAGTACAATACACAAGTGTACTAAACAATAGTATACACACATGTACGAAACAATAGTATACACACATGTACGAAACAATAGTATACACACATGTACGAAACAATAGTATACACACATGTACGAAACAATAGTATACACACATGTACGAAACAATAGTATACACACATGTACGAAACAATAGACAAAGTCAGTAAGATTTAAACGTCGAATCTAATAACTTGAGAGAATCACAAACACATCCCATCCGTCTGCCCAACATCCGTCCACTTGTATCTGCAGACGCGAAGAGCTGCGAATAAATTGGCGACAGAAGGCAGAAGTGAAGAGGAGGAGGAGGAGGAGGAGGAGGAGGAGGAGGAGGCAGGTGCTGGGGAGGAAAACAGCGAGCGGACGGGCGGCCGGAAGAAAGGCTTCCGACGGCGGGCGGGGAATTGACTGCGTCTCGCTAAGTGTCAGCGCCACCCGCAGCCCTACCCCTCACTCTGGCTCTCTCCGCCTCAGCCCAGATTGGGTTTGACTGTGAAATGTGGTCTATGATTACTACCAGTATGCACGCCCCCCCCCCCGCCCCTCCCACCAGCGTTTCCTGATGAAACAGCTCGCCGCCCGCCCACAGCTCCACCGAGCTAACCCATAGTGAAAGACACGGTGAAGTCCATCAACACCCTCACCGACCGACCGGCCTGTACTCTGGACGGGTGGCGAACGGTAAGCGATGTAGGGCGGGTCGGAGTGACGCCATCGCTCGAGTCAGGGATCAAACCCGGGTCCCCTGAGCGGACGGGGCGGGGCGGGGCGGTAGGCCGACACACTGCGCTGCCCGCGGGCTACCGCATCATTAATCTTTTATAACGTGTGATTCCGAGCTGATTAAAGTAATCCCCGGTGGCTGCAGCGTTGCATGCTCTGCTGGAGATGGTCACATGACTCATAGTGTTCTTCAGCTTGTTATTTCTACAACGCAGACGGAGGGAAGGGGTTCATTTGAGGGCTTCAGTGATGGGAAGGAACATAAGTTGTTCGTTGTTCGGTTGGGGTCTGGAGGGTGGGGGGGGTTAATGAACTCTCTGACCCCCCAACCAACCAACCCAGCAGCCCCGGTGGTTGCAGGAGAGGACGACCAGAGCCAGGCCTCTTCCCCGGGGGGGGGGACAGATAGCTGGGTAAGGTCAGGAGAGGAGCTTATCAGCGTTAGATAAGTAAGGGATATTGATGATTTCCTCTGCAGAAAACGAGAGAAAGGGGGGAGAAAGTCGCAGGACGGAGGGAGGGAGTGTGGTTGGACTCCAAACCCCCGGGAGGCTAGCAGGAGCTCAGCCTATTTATTTATCGCTCGCCAGCGCACCGATAACCACTCCGTCCTCTCATCCAATTGGAGCGCATGGCGGTGTGGAGTTCCTCAGGAGAGATTAGCGAACGGCCCGGCTGCCACTCACTGTCATAATCTCATCGTCACCCGTCGTCACGTGGCCTGTGAAGCCCTTTGAGACTGTAACTGTGGTTAAGGGCTGTACAAATAAAGTTGACTTGACTGTCGCCAGAGGTCTTTCTCATTGCTGTGTTCTGTTGTTTTGATTCATTCAACCGCTAAAACGTCACCGCGTGAATTATTATTTAATTATTTAATTATTCATCCTTTTCGCTGATCGCTGACTCACCGATTCACCGATCAATGGGCTGGAAAAGTAAATCGTTCCGTCGTGGATCTGGCTGCCACCCTCCTCCTCCTCGACGCCTCAGTGGTACAGTATATCTATATATAGCATATAATACTAATGTATACGTTTGACATTGACAAGGTCTGGCTTTTAATTAGAAAGACACCAACTCAAAGCAACGCGGTCGGCCATTTTACCTGCACCGCAAACTGGGTACCTTGGGATACTTGTGAGCAGAAAAACTCTCTTCACTCAGAGGTAAATACCATTATATAGCATCTATTTAATATTATTCACTATTCTATTGCCCTGCCCAAAGTTAATTAGAACTCATGGGCTTTTATGACATTTGCAATTTGGTGTATTTGTGTTTTTTTTTTGTATTTTTTCATTTTAATTACAACCCTCTGTTAAATATAATTGCTTAATCAAGTGTGGCTTGATACAGAATGTCAACTTATCGAAGCACTTACTGCGGTCATGAAGCATGGCCATTAAAAGTGTGTGTTTATTCCATACATTTCCATAAATGTGCAGCATTAAACTGGGTAAACACAGACCCACACACACACACAGAGACACACAGACACACACACAGACACACACACAGACACACACACACACACACACACACACAGACACACAGACACACACACACACACACACACACACACACACAGACAGGGGAGCGCACCACAACAGTATATTTCCCATAATGGATTCCCGCACGCTAAATGCTAAGCTAATATCAACGCGTGCGCTGAACGGGTGCAAGATGATTCTACGGTAATATTCTTTTATTCTTATCTCTGGCAGCTGAACCTCCCGACACGCACGTCGTATTGCTTATTCATCAATGGCCGCCTTTTATTTTCTCGTCACTCCAGACGTTTCTTTCAATTGCCTGTTCATTTCGCTGGCGTCATCGTGTTCCTCG
>PIJE02001497.1:101545-106545 GCA_002895965.2 Coryphaenoides rupestris | reverse complement strand
CTGCTGCGAGAACCGCGGAACCTAATTAATAATTACAATGACGCACGGGAACACCGAGGACACTGAGGACGGTTCGGGCCGGAAATGACGCAACAATCACGCCGCGAGTTTCGGGGGACACATTGAGTGGAGCTCGTTGGACAACACGATAATGAATGAGACTCATCGACGAAGAGCGGAGCGACGCGAAGTCGTTCCGTCGTGCCGCCGCTTCGCCGAGGCTCCATCTGCTCCATCAGACTCCCGTCGAAACGAAAGCAGAGACACACGTCCACGGAGCGATAAGAATGATATATTCTAACGGGCTATGAGAAACAAAGCCATTAACGCTGTGAAAGACATGCTTGGAGTATTATTCGAAATTAATAATCCCCGATTGCGCTTGGATTTTTATTTTTTTTGTCTTCTGAAATAGATTTCAGTTTTTGGGCAGATGCTCCAATAGCTGCTAACCGGCTTCCATACGTCAAAGTGACACGTGGAGTGTGATCCTGTCGCCCGCACTGAAGCTATCCTGTGTGTCTACGTCTCTGTTGTAGTTACACACAGAGCTCCGACGGCACTTACTCAGTCAGTCAGGCTGAAGTAAACTTGAATCTTCCCTTCTCCCCCCCGGTTGTAATATGCCTGTTTAAGATACAAAAACATGGCTACGTGCTATTTTCTCTGTGCTTTAAATGGGGGCAGTGTTATGTACAAAACAATGTTCATCTTCACTTCATCATCATCATCGTCGTGCAGATGTTTCCCACACTCATGCGGATAGATAAGGAGAGATGAGGCTGAAAATCGTCAGTTCTCCTTTAATAACAAAACGAAACACTTTAGTTGGTTGGTTTTAATCTCTGCCTATGTGGGTTGTATCTCTCAATATATCCTGCGAGACCGCTCATTAAAAAAAGATGATTTTACAGAATATGGAGCACATATTATCTTCGCTGACAAAGGTAAATGCAAATGCGTATATATTTGCCCTCATCGAGTGTATTACCGTCTAATTTCCTTTTATATCCTGACCCGGAGCCATCTTTATACGGATCGCTCTCCTCCGTGAATTCCAAACAGAAGAAGGACAAAGTGGAGGGAAAACGACCCGCGGAAAACCCACAAAAAAAGCGTAAATATACATCGTCTGGAATGAGATAAGTTGCTGATGTATGACAGACTCAATGAGGCCTGTTTCTTCCGGGCATTAGGCCCCGCCTCCCGCCTCCTTTTCCCCCCCCGTCGCCGTCGTCACGGGCGACGGGACGGGCGAGGCTGCGGGACGCGGGAGGTGACGAGCGAGGACAGCCGCTCGTTGACTCCCAGCATCCCGGCGTCTCGCGCTCGGCTGACAGCTCAAACAGCTTCCTCTGCTTCCTCAGGTGATGGGGCGGGAGAGAGAGAGACAGAGAGAGAGAGAGAGAGAGAGAGGAGATGAGAGGAGAGAGAGAGAGAGGGAGAGGGAAGGAGAGAGAGAGAGAAGAAGGAGAGAGGCGGGGAAACAGAATGAGACTTGAATCGGGAAGTGTGAGAGGCTTCAGCAGGTAGGAAGATTTTGGAAACGTCGGCCACTGTTGCCGTATCTAAACGCATGTGGAGAGACACAACGCAAGACTGATGAAGGAATGAAGGTAAGAAACTCGTCAGCCTCCACCAGAAGCGCTTTGAGTCCTCAATCGGAAGTTTAAGTCATGTCCAATTGTGATTTTGTGTATCCCTTTAATCACAGTTACATATCTCAACAGGACCATGTGATAATGGGTCAATGTTATTATGACACGCCCCCCCTAGCCCCTATAGCGGCCACCCGAAGAGGGAAAAGAAACGACTCCTTTCATTAACTAACGAAGAAACCAAAAACCAAGAAGATGAGAGACATCGCTGTCGGTTACGCGTTGATTTTCATGACATTATTATTCCCGATTTCATTTCTTGTTGCAGCCAGCCAGTCATGTTCAGATAAAAATACTAAAAATAGAACAGAGAACACATGTAGTGGCCTCTCACACGCGTCTTTATCAGTCGGTAATTTCCAGAGCGCCACTTTTTACACCCGTTAGTGTTCTTTGTTTCCCACATCCACACACTTGGCTTTGTATTCAAGTGGCAACGACCGTGACTCATTGTTGAGTTTCCCTGCCTCCATTACTGCGAGGACTCACAAACGATGAATGCCAAATGTAGCTCAGACATCGAGGCACGTAAACACACCGATGTTAACCTTTCAAGTAATGGAACACGTTGCTTGTACTGTACAAGAAACAGACAAGAACCCAAAGAACCATACGACCATAATACGTTACGCTGACTATGAGTCACTCAGTGTTTATCCTGTACAATGTGTACTACATGTGTACATTGAGATTGTAACGAACAGACTTTATAAGATAATTGAGAAAACAAATGAGTCAGAGCTACATGGCTAACTAGCATCCATCGGGCTACGACCAGCTTCCCCCTCGAGAAACGTCTGCTTAAGCTTCAGCCTCCACCACCACCGATCCCATTCCCTCCAGTTCAACATCAAACTTCAAATTGGGAACTGTGCCTTCTCCCTGAGCTAATATCTCGGTCTGATACATAAAGCTTGGACAGGACTTATTGTCTCGTTATAATCTCCACAAGGGAAGAGTTGAACCGCGGTCTTGTAACTCTCTCATTATGTCTTCACGGCTGGAACGGTTTATTTCTGTCGCCGGGCCTCCGTCCTGCTTTACAGCGCTGGAGAAAATTGGCCGTTTAACTTTTTGTTTCTCATTCTCTGGCCGACCATTAACGTGATTATTTTTTGCTCTTGCCGACTGATGCTTCACAGTGTTGATGCTTCGTCTCTGATCTAGCGACAACCGTTATAAAAATATTTTGGGTTTGTTATGTCTTTTTCTTCATTTATATTCTGGTCTTTTTTGCAGGTTTTGCCCATTTTTATTCTTACATTGTCTCGTGCTTTCTTAAGGTGCAGACATTTTTTTTTATATAAGTTTGGAGACAGCGCTCATCACTCGGCCGGGCCTGTCGGGAGTTTAAACGCAAACAAAATCGGCCGCGGCTCAAAACATTCCGGCTTCTGGGTCTGCGCAGCAAATCTATCGGTTGGTTAGTTGCATCACGCGGCGCGCTCGGGTCAGAGTTGGAACAAGTTAAACTCCGAGGTGAGTCCCCTCCGCGGCAAACCAATGAGTCCGTGCTGTCCGAGTCCGTGCGTGTGGACGGCGTAACCGTGAATTCGCCAAGAAAAGTTCTTCACGAAATGTCTCACAGAGAGTAAAGCGCTGTGTTCCTGGTGTTTCCATTCGCGGCAGGCGTGTGAAATGGTAACGGATGCTTTTGTGAGTCCAGGAGAGGCGGTGAGAATGGTTTGACCACCCAGTCCGGTCATTGTCCCTTTACTCTCTCGCTCTCTGAAGATGTATTCCTCTCCATCTCTACTTCTGTCACCTTGTTAGGGGAGCAGGGTCCACCTGGGCTGCCTAGATGTTATAAGTCAGCTCTGGTTGCAGTGGTTCCACATCTCAAAACCTTTATTGATCTCCCCTAAGAACGAAGCAGGACACGATGGTGTCTATATTTTACAGATAGTCGGTGTATTGGGGTGGGGGGGGGCCAATTTGGACAATTGCGTCTGAGCCTCGCTGCGCACACTGCGGACACTGAAACCCATGTGCGCCACGTTGTTTTGGTCGCAAAGTGGCCATTTTGTCTGCGCAAACAACACACCTCGTCGGATGACGGAGGTCATAGCCGGGCCTTTGGTGGCCGATCATTGCGGAAACACAGGATCGCCATGGTTACCTCCTGGAACCCGCTCGGCCCATCTCATGTGTGGGAACGTCGGGGCACAATAATCTTACGCTTTTCTTTCACGGGTCCAAGATGGTCTATCTCACCTGAAAATGGGCCCGTAAGTAACATAAAGGTGCGGTGTGTAGAACTTTAGTGGCGCCCAATGAAATGGACTTGGCAGAAATGAGATATAATATTCCTAAATCTGTTTCAATTAGTGTATAATCCCATGGAAACAAGAATCGTCGGGTTTTCGTTACCTTATCGTTTGTATCTACACAGGGAGCTGGTCGCCGCCATGTTGCTCTGTCGTGTTTGTGACGAAATCGAACAGTAGTTATATATACAAGTATATATTTCAGAAAGTACATTTTCATTTGTGGGAGTGTGTGTGTTTGGTGGCTCACCTGGCCTGAGTTAGAGTCTGGGGTGGGCGGGGCTGCACACCTGTGGTGCGTTGGCATCAGTGCACCACATCATTGTTTTGGACGTGATGCAACTTTCGTGCCGGACATGGCTGGATGGAGTCAGACACCTATGAGTGAACGCAAACTGATAGGATATGCAGCGATCGATTTGCAGCCGCCGACTACCAAGGCCAGCGTCTGAAGCCCGCAGCAGTTCCCCCCCCGAAGCGCTCCGGGGAGGTACTGAGGGGGTCAGGCTAACACCATCGCATTGTGTCTGTGATGCTGGGAAGTCCACGGTAACAGTTAGACAGCGTTCTGGTTCCTGTTGTTACAGGGTCGCCACCGGACGTGTATTAGATGTCGGTAGAAGAACTTCAGCAGTAATACGACGCAGCAGAAGTCGTGCAATTATGCATCCTCGAGGTTGACGCTGAAGTGCCTTGAAGTACTTCCTGCATTTGTAAACGTTCATAATAAAACAGCGTAAAATATTCACATTATGAATGAAATAACTCATCAAAATATGAAGGTCAACACATTCATTAGGAGAGAGAGAGAGAGAATTCAAAGCCCCGGGCGGACCACTGGAGTCCAAAGCCCCAACCTTGACCCCAACGTTTTTTGTCATTTCAGCCAATCATGAAATGGCACAACAATACAAAGTTATACAGAGTTACACGAATACAAAGTTTTCTTTAGCCGTATATAAAAGAGTATAAAAGAGAGGATTTCGCTTGCACTTATCAGATATTGTTCAGTTTGCTGTCACTTGTTCATGTTTACTTATGAGTTCCTTGGCTAATTAGACCTGAGAGTCTTGGT
>PIJE02001497.1:91545-96545 GCA_002895965.2 Coryphaenoides rupestris | reverse complement strand
TCCAATGGGCTGCAACTCTGAGGGGAGCCGAGGTCACTGCCCAATGAGGTCGCAGACCACCTAATCACGCACCAATTACACAGAGGACTGGCAGAAGGGGGCGGGGACCAGATGAATATTTAACAGAGTCTTCGTGGTCATGACTTGAGAAGTGTGCTTGGAGAGAGAAGCTCTCATACAATAATGCTCAAATTACTGCGTTTTATTATTCATGTCATTGGACTTTGCCCTAAAATATTATTCCTGTTTTATGTATGAACTTGCCTTGCCTTGAATTCAGATATTTGCCCTACAGTTACAGCTACACAAGGAGTCTCTTCATAGCTCTCTCTCTCTCTCTCTCTCTCTCTCTCTCTCTCTCTCTCTCTCTCTCTCTCTCTCTCTCTGAGATATTTTGCGCTATTTCTGCGCTGAACTTGCTGCTGCGACCCCGAGGTTCCTGTCTGGCTTCCTCACGTAGTGAAGGAGTCCTAAAATAGAGAGGAGAGGCTTGTCAATCTGAATCGGGCGTAGAGACGCTACTATGCTTCATATCATGTGCTCTATATGCTATTGTACGTACAATACACACTGTATTATATACTGTATGTATGACTGCACCTCTAGTGGGACTCTAGTGGGAACCACCAGGGCTTTCTAGGAGCTACAGTTTTTCATCTTTACTCAAATTGATTCGGCTGTGTTCACTGGATTGTTACAGACATGATATCTGAGGCAGAAGTCTAACATACATAACATCTAAATAAACTACAGCAAATATTTATGTGTCTGGAGTCTAGTTTGCATTTACATGACTTCTTTCACTCTTGGGCTAAAGATAAGTGAAGTTTCGGGAGCGGTACTTACAGTCAGTCTCGTGATTCCGTGCAAAGCGTCTTTACCGAGGAGTCCGCTCGAGTCTGTAAGCGTCGCGGCTTCACTTTCATGTGCGCGCCGCCTTGATGATGTACCCAGCAGTCCACACCTTGAGTCTCTCCCTATCCTCAAAACCCATCTGAAGTTACACGTCTTCCCGACAACTTTCCCCGAATCGTGTACTTGTGTAGAAGAATGTAGAATGAAAGGATAGAACTCGACGGAAAACGTCACGAGTACAAGGGAAGATGTGAAGGAGAATCCGTAAGGACAGACAAGATAGTCCGACTGCAACCAGGCTACCTCATAATGAGATGACGGATGCTATGGACGTGTCTCTGCCGCGGAGAAACGACAAGGATCCAAATAAGGACGACTAAAAGCACATCTTGGATACGTTCCGCTGTGCGTTCTTAACGAGTTCTTTCACGCAGGCTAGAGAAATGTGGACAAACCGCAGTCGGCTTCTCAGGGTTTGGGCGTTGGACTGAGTCGGGTCCCTCCCTCGGCCAGTCCTACCCAGCCTCCTACTGTGGGGACGAGGTATACGGGTGTCAGGCATAAATACCATCAAGCTAATTATCGTATCTAATTAACTGCCTCCCCTACAAGCTGCGCCAAACACAGGCCGTTTTCCGCAGCGCCGCTCTCCCTCGACCTCCACCCACCGCCCGCTAAACCCACGCCTCCCCCTCGGTGTACCGACAATGAGGATCGATTGTTTTCCGGGTTATTTCACTTAAGTTTGGAACCCAAACAAAGTGGACTTTTTGCGACCGCGGGCCAGCTGCAGCCCTCGACATGAACGTGGGGTCGGCGGGCAGGTGTGTCACGCATTTGGGCCAAAGCAGCAGACAAAGGTCACCAAAGTGTGTCACCTTCACCAGTTTAGTCCGCTGGCAACCGAGCGCCGGTGCATACAAAGAGCAGCAGACCCCGTCGGTGGCGTTCTGCGCAAAACCTGCGTCGGTCTTACTGGGTCTCTGGTTCTCACCATCTGATGCCTGGCTCAGTGGTTCAGTCTTGTGTACAAGTTTTGTACCCGCACCTCTTATGTAAATGACATTTGATTCACTGGTTTCATTGTGAAATGTGAAAATTATTTTGTACAACACTGCATGACAGATTGTGTGCGGGAGGAAAATCTTTTTTTTGTCTCCTCGCTGTGAAAATGTCACATCTGAGCTGACACGGCCATGTTGGATATATTTCTTCTTCTTCGTCTTTTAACCGTTTCTATTTTTATTACTGTACTTATTTTAAGATGAGATAAGATAGAACTTTATTAATCCCGAAGGAAATTATTGTGCCAGGTTGCATAGCAACACAGTAAAATAAAAGAATATGGAAATCAACAGAATAATAAAATTAAACTAAACTAGCAGATTTACAAATGTACAATGTGAAATATAAACATTTACACACAAGGTTAGGGTTAAACGTAACTTAAACATATTTAAATCATGGCTCTACGATGGCAGAATACTTGGTAATTCATTCATATCTTTTTTTCGGATGTTTTTCTCTCATATTTGGCCTTTTCCTTCAGCGTGACTTTGTGTTGCGTTGCGTCGCGACGCCGTTGGATTTGTTTGTGAAATCATAAAGCGACGGCGGCTGCTTTTCATTTCGTCCGCAGTCCGTCACCCTCCCAGTTCTTTGTTCCTTTGTTCACTGGTTCCCGCGTTCCCTGCAGACAAGAAAATAAGCGAGATTTCTTGTTTGTGTTTTCGTTCCGTTTTCTCTCTCTCTCTTTGTCTTTGTCTTGTTTGCCATTACAACACGTGTGACCGTCCGTGTTACGAGACGCTTTCAAGTCGAGTCACGCGTTATGCGGCACAAACCCGCTGACGTAAAACACACAAGACACGTGTTCTCAAGACGCAAAAAAGGTGACAACAGCGCTCGTACGTCGCACACTCGCTCCACTGATCCAGCGAATGTCGACGTCTAAACTCAGCGATCTAAACGGCGTTTCCTTTCAGGTAGCCCTCCTGCTCGCGACGCAAAACGTATTCGTGGGACGTGTGTGTGGTTGGTTTAGCTGGTTGGCTTAATTGTCAGCCAGCGACCTTAATTGCCAGCAAAGCCTGCGGTGCGTTGGGCTAATCAGTGTGAAGTCAGCCACCAGCACACACACTCGGGCGAGAGAGAGCTAGCATGCTAGTAGGGACGGTACACACACTCGGGCGAGAGAGAGCTAGCATGCTAGTAGGGACCGTCTGCTCCGCCATTTTTCTTCACCTGCAACTTTACAAGAAACCAGACTTTAACCACAACCTGCCTGTGTCCTTGGAGGAACCCTGAACTAAAGCCACACATGTGGCATTGTAGCACGAGCTATGGTTGACAGGATGGGCCTGGGGATTCACCCCCAGCTTCAATTTGGCGTTGGGGGTGTGTGGAGTGTGTGTGTGTGTGTGTGTGTGTGGTTGGTGGCTGTGTTTAAGCAGCCTCACCTGGCCCCCGGGTCAGGCGGATTCAGACTCTGGGGCCGCTGGGAGGGTGAGGCTGCACACCTGTACTGCATTGGCCAATCAAGGCACACAGGCTCAAGCAGCAACCAGCAGTCACCACCACTCACACACAGGGCTGACATGTCAGAAAGGAATGAACTGGTTTCTACACAACATGTTCCTGAGTCCTGGTGGTCAGATGAGTGCAGACAAGCCACAGTGTCATGTTCAATACACCCCCCCCCCCCCCCCCCCCCAAAAGCCCCCAGTCTCGCTACTGCAGAGAACCCATAGAGACATATTAGTTTCCGCATTATGGTTAGACGAGGCAGGGTGGACAACATAGGAACAAAGGAGGAAACGTTGTACAGAACCTCGTATGTGTCGGCGGTGATGAGAGCGGGAGGGAAGCTCCTATGGATCCACATGAGTGGAGTAGAGTAGGTCTTGCAGGGCGTGGAGAGGATTAGCTTCGTTGCATTCTCAGTGCGCGAGTAACACACGTCTCCCGGGCGACGTCCGGGGAGACGAGAGCCCGGGTGTCATTATTTGAAGTGTGTCGTGCAGCCGGCCCATTTGAATAAGCTATTAAGATCGGATTGGCCCCCAGTAAACAACCTATAGAGCGCGGCGCCCCGAGAAGACTTGAAACGTTACATTAAAAAAAACGCAGCTCGACCGACACACTCAGAGCTCCGGGCATCCACCACTTAGCGCTGACATCTCTGACGTATGTCTCACGAAACGTCTCAGAATATGAAGTGCCGTCGTCTAGCGAAACACAAACGACACGACATATCGAATGAATATGGAAAAGCAACACATCGCAACCCCCTCAAACCAACAGACACCAACACGCGAACCACCAAGAAGGCGGCGTTTTCTAGGACCGACTCGACAGCTTGAATTACAAGTTATGTTTGAGGACTCGCATATTGGCTCCTCGCGGCGCCAGCGATGGAAGTGTACGCCGCCGCCGCCGCCGCCGGCCGAGTGTTATTATTTTGCACGTCATTTGGCCCCCGAAAGCTTGGAAGCAGATGCCCGCCAGGCTGAATCCGCGGCCGCTCGCCAAACTGCTGTCGTTCTCTCAGAGCCCCCCCCCCCGACACTTACGGCTGATTAATTTAAGCACTCGCGCTGCGTCGGTAAAGTTGGGGGGACGGTAATTGGAGACTCAGAGGTCAACAGTTTTAACATCTTGAAGGAGTGAGGGGAGGTGAAGGAGCAACTCGGAGCAAGTGGCTCCTCATCGTCTGGGTCAGTGGCGGCGGCGCCGGAACGGACAGACCCCTGCTGGGCTCCTGCTCGCCTGATGCATGTTGTGATGTCATGAGAGGGGGAGAGAGCGAGAGAGAGAGAGAGAGAGAGAGAGGGAAATACATTCCCTTCCGGTGGATGCAACGAGGACTACAAACTAAAATGGCATCCATAAAAAAACTACAAAACCCATAGTCGGCAGGGCAGGCAGGACAAGGGTTGCTGCCCAGCTGAATCATATAAACGGATTGCCCAAGGAGAGTAAAAGAGGGAGAAGGGGACAGAGTGGAATAGTTTTGATGATGTTACCAGTAAGACAGCAAACAAGAAGTTTGGAGTTGAATACCCGTTTGTCGGCTTTGTTAACTTAAGACCGAACAGACGGAACTTAAGTTGCACAAAGCAGTGCCTCCCGTCTTCGTTTTCTGC
>PIJE02001497.1:73121-88858 GCA_002895965.2 Coryphaenoides rupestris | reverse complement strand
GAACGTTCAATGCTCCTCCTGCATATAATTGAGGACATATTATACCGAACCACAACCGCAGCTACTGTTCTCTACTGTTCTCTACTGTTCTCTACTGTTCTCTCCTGTATTGCAGCAGGGCGGTGAGTCGGTGTGTTCGCTGTGTTCCAGTCCGGTAGAACGGCCGGCTCGAGAATCCCTGCAGCCAACATCCAATGATTGCAGTGAATTTCAAGATAACTTTTCATCAAGCGAAAACACGGCGATCGATAAGGCAATCACTGGCTGTCAAAAGATAGAGAAGAGGAAAAAAAGGGCACACGCCAATTTTTTTATTCATTTCACGAAATATGGAGAAATAATGAACAAATTCATAATTTCACGAAACAGAAAATCGAAAAAAAGCCGGGCAAGGCAAAACGAAAATGGAAGATTTTCTAACTAACTATTTAGTTTGAGAGTTTTTCCTTCATTCCTCTCATCATTCGTTCAGATTTATACCAACTTGCCGACAATGCAGACACTCTGTCCTAGTACTACTTTAAGGTAATACTTTAAAGTCGTACTCTGAGGGTGAAAAGGTGAAAGAAGAGATGAAGAGAGGTGCCGACGCTTTCATTACAAGGGACAGACGTCGAGAGCTGTTTTAATTTCCCTGCTGTTGAACTTGACTGTACATCGCAATTACTAATTGAATTCCACACAAGGTTTGATCTTCTTGATTCAATAATTGGATGCAATTACTGTGAATGGGCTCACTGTCAAGTGATACTTGTGTGTGTGGGGGGGAGCTTCATTTTAAAGTACAATAGAAAACAGTCAAGAGACACTCAAAGAACAGTTCCTCTGTGGGGAGGAATCGGATCAGAGGAGATGAGAGAAACGTTGCCGTTCCTTACGTTTACATACATGGAAATGTGTCTTCTGCAATCTGGCAACACAGTAAAATCAGACAGTAATCAGTATAAAACAGACATGTCTGATGATTATTTATCAAAAATATCATTGTGTATACAGGAGTAAGCAAAATAGGCATGTAAATGTGGCGTGATAATATGGTTATGTCATATAGAAATAGATATAACATACTATAGAAAACATACAGAAAAGCATATGTAGGCTATATCATGATGTATGTCGAGATACTGTAGATTTAAGCCATATCTCCCGGCCCTAGTTGGATGAATTATATATGAAATCCTCGTGAATATATTTGTTGTTCAATCCAACCTGACGTGCTTCAAGATATTTGATCTAATTTTCCTTTTTGATGGTCACTAGCGCTCAGTGGAGAATATGATCGAGAGAATTAGTATTTCAATTTCCATCCAGTGTGTGAATGGTGGAGATGCAATCAGAATAGAGAGGAGCCAGTTGAATTAGACCTCACCAATCAGAGACCCCTGCTGGGCTCCTGCTCGCCTGATGCATGTTGTGATGTCATGAGAGGGGGAGAGAGCGAGAGAGAGAGAGAGAGAGAGAGAGAGGAAATACATTCCCTTCCGGTGGATGCAACGAGGACTACAAACTAAAATGGCATCCATAAAAAAACTACAAAACCCATAGTCGGCAGGGCAGGCAGGACAAGGGTTGCTGCCCAGCTGAATCATATAAACGGATTGCCCAAGGAGAGTAAAAGAGGGAGAAGGGGACAGAGTGGAATAGTTTTGATGATGTTACCAGTAAGACAGCAAACAAGAAGTTTGGAGTTGAATACCCGTTTGTCGGCTTTGTTAACTTAAGACCGAACAGACGGAACTTAAGTTGCACAAAAGCAGTGCCTCCCGTCTTCGTTTTCTGCACCCACCCACGCCTCAAAAGCTCCAAGATACAAGCTCCCGACCTCTCAAGACATCACGATGTGCCTCACGTGTGATAAGGTGGGACTCCTTGCCCATTTAGAACCCTCTTGCTGAAACCCAAACCCCCGCCGAAGCCCCCGCAGGAAGCCATTACCGGAGATGCATTGTTACGCCCGCCTCATCTGTATCATTATACGCGGCGAAGGCTGATGATGCAGTACACGCTAACATTAGCACCGCCCAAGCAGCGCGAGCAGGACAATGCGCCGTGTCGCAGGTAAATAAATCATCAAGGAGACAGCCGGGGGCCCCCAGGTGGGACCGAAGATCGAGAGGGGGGGGGAGGAGCTTATCCTCATCAAGCTGGAGGGCTGGGAGGACAGAGGGGGAGGGGGGGGAACGGGGGGGGGGGGGGGGGGGGGGGGGGGGGGGGGGGGGGGGGGGCGGGGGGGGGTGGGGGGGGGGGGGGGGGGGGGGGCGGGGGGGGGAGGCAGAGAGAACGGGGGGAGGAGCTTATCCTCGTCGGCTGGAGGGCTGGGAGTGCATGAGGAGCGACAGGTAGCACCATGGAGGATATAACGTATGTGTATGTATGTATGTGTGTATACAGGGTGTCAGTATAATATAGGATAGAATATAGTATGTAGAGTAGTATAGTATAGGGTATACCTGTATTTATAGTATAGTATAGGATAGTATCGGTCAGGATATAACGGTGTGTATATTGCAGTATGGTATAGCATAGGATATGACAATATATATATATCATGTATGGTCTATTATAGCAGGGGTGTCAAACTCATTTGAGGTTGAGGGCCGGAACAGACCAAATGCTACTTAGCGGGGCCGGACAAACAAAACACCATGAAAATACATATGAAACTCTTACAACTCGTGCAGCTTAGTGGTTATTTGTAAGAGCTACAACCATTTTTTGTGTGATTATGAATAAAGTGAAGAAATCAACCAGAAAGATGAATCCATCCAAAAAAAAATAAAAAACCCAGAAAATAAAAAAAAAAAAAAAAAACACACAAAAAAAAAAAAAAAAAAACAACAAAAAAGAAAAAAAACAAAAAAAAAAAAAAAAAAAAAAAAAAAAAAAAACAAAAAAACTAAAAATAAAAAAAAAAACAAAAAAAAAAAAAAAAAAAATAAATTATATATATATATATATATGAATGTCATTTCCGGGCGCGTACGACACGCAGCCACGCAGCATAGCTCCTCTTTTTTGTGTGATTATGAATATATCCATCCAACCGTCCAATCCATTGTATGAAATTGCCTTTCGGGCCGGATTGGATCAGCTGGTGGGCCGCACCTGGCCCCCCGGCTGCATGTTTGACACCCGTTGTTGTCTGTGCAGGACAGACTTGTGTGTGTGTGTGTTGTGTCGGGGTGTGCAGGACAGACTGTGTGTGTGTGTGTGTTGTGTCGGGGTGTGCAGGACACAGCACACACACACACACACACACACACACGGCTGCATACTGTCTGCATGTGAATGATTTTATGCATTTTCCAGTTATTTTATGTCCTATCGTCTCTCTCTCTCTCTCTCTCTCTCTCTCTCTCTCTCTCTCTCTCTCTCTTCCACCCCTCCCCCAGATGGAATGAGGGTTCCTGAGTCACACGTTGTTCTCCTTCCCGGTCACATGACGGTCACATGACGGTCACGCGTGCAGCCCTGCGGTCCGGTCAGCGCTCACGTGGGGGGCAGCGAGGCAACGAAACCTTTTATTTAATTCTTTAACAAGATGCAGCGCAATGCAGACTAATGAAGGAAACACATTCATCTCCATCGAGCCAGGCCACACATCCCATACCCAGCCCACACTCTGCAAGCATTTTCTTATCTATCTCTCTCTCTCTCTCTCTTCTCTCTCTCTTCTCTCTCTCTCTCTCTCTCTCTCTCTCTCTCTCTCTCTCTCTCTCTCTCTCTCTCTGTCTCTCTCTCTCTCCCTCTCTCTCTCTCTCTCTCTCTCTCTCTCTCTCTCTCTCCCTCTCTCTCTGTCCTCTCTCTCTCTCTCTCTCTCTTCTCTCTCTCTCTCTCTCTCTCTCTCTCTCTCTCTCTCTCTCTCTCTCCTCTCTCTCTCTCTCTCTCTCTCTCTGTCTCTCTCCCCCCTCTCTCTCTCTCTCTCTCTCTCTCTCTCTCTCTCTCTCTCTCTCTCTCTCCCCCCTCCTCTCTCTTCTGTCTCTGTCTCTCTCTCTGTCTCTCTCTCTATCTCTCTGTCTCTCTCTCTATCCCGCCCCCCACCCCTTGCTGACTCCATAGTGCTTTTCATAGCGCTCCTAAAAACTCCGCTATCTGGGTCAGGACCAGTGACCCACAGGCACTTTGTTCCACAGAATCATTTTGAAAACATCTCACTCCTCCGCCAGCATCCGCAGCACCAGAACAGCGGAGGACGAACCAGCAGCAGAACACGATTCACCAGCGAAGCTCCACTATTGATCACAAAGTGGAAAAAAAACACCAATCCTCATATAAATCCATCCTGTTGGTACCAATCTCAGATAGAAATAAATAAAAAGGCGTCTTGAAGGAAGCTCGGTTCAATTCTACTCCTGAACATTCAATGCTCCTCCTGCATATAATTGAGGACTGAAACGTATTATTATACCGAACCACAACCGCAGCTACTGTTCTCTACTGTTCTCTACTGTTCTCTACTGTTCTCTCCTGTTCTCTACTGTTCTCTCCTGTATTGCAGCAGGGCGGTGAGTCGGTGTGTTCGCCGTGTTCCAGTCCGGTAGAACGGCCGGCTCGAGAATCCCTGCAGCCAACATCCAATGATTGCAGTGAATTTCAAGATAACTTTTCATCAAGCGAAAACACGGCGATCGATAAGGCAATCACTGGCTGTCAAAAGATAGAGAAGAGGAAAAAAAGGGGCACACGCCAATTTTTTTATTCATTTCACACAAAATATGGAGAAATAATGAACAAATTCATAATTCCACAAAACAGAAAATCGAAAAAAAGCCGGGCGAGGCAAAACGAAAATGGAAGATTTTCAAACTATTTAGTTTGAGAGTTTTTCCTTCATTCCTCTCATCATTGGTTCAGATTTATACCAACTTGCCGACAACGCAGACACTCTGTCCTAGTACTACTTTAAGGTAATACTTTAAAGTCGTACTCTGAGGGTGAAAAGGTGAAAGAAGAGATGAAGAGAGGTGCCGACGCTTTCATTACAAGGGACAGACGTCGAGAGCTGTTTTAATTTCCCTGCTGTTGAACTTGACTGTACATCGCAATTACTAATTGAATTCCACACAAGGTTTGATCTTCTTGATTCAATAATTGGATGCAATTACTGTGAATGGGCTCACTGTCAAGTGATACTTGTGTGTGTGGGGGGGAGCTTCATTTTAAAGTACAATAGAAAACAGTCAAGAGACACTCAAAGAACAGTTCCTCTGTGGGGAGGAATCGGATCAGAGGAGATGAGAGAAACGTTGCTGTTCCTTACGTTTACATACATGGAAATGTGTCTTCTGCAATCTGGCAACACAGTAAAATCAGACAGTAATCAGTATAAAACAGACATGTCTGATGATTATTTATCAAAAATATCATTGTGTATACAGGAGTAAGCAAAATAGGCATGTAAATGTGGCGTGATAATATGGTTATGTCATATAGAAATAGATATAGATATAACATACTATAGAAAACATACAGAAAAGCATATGTAGGCTATATCATGATGTATGTCGAGATACTGTAGATTTAAGCCATATCTCCCGGCCCTAGTTGGATGAATTATATATGAAATCCTCGTGAATATATTTGTTGTTCAATCCAACCTGACGTGCTTCAAGATATTTGATCTAATTTTCCTTTTTGATGGTCACTAGCGCTCAGTGGAGAATATGATCGAGAGAATTAGTATTTCAATTTCCATCCAGTGTGTGAATGGTGGAGATGCAATCAGAATAGAGAGGAGCCAGTTGAATTAGACCTCACCAATCAGTTCTCAATGATTCCATTGCTAGCCGTACCTTGTGTTCTGTGGTCGACTGGAATAGATTTGCTTAATTCATTAAATTCTCAAAAATTCCAGTGTGTGTGTGTGTGTGTGTGTGTGTGTCTATCTGTCTGTCTGTCTGTCCGTCTGCACACCGGATGTGTGCCGCAGTACAAATAATTCCATTACTATTGAAATCAGCGAAGCACTGGGGCGTTTGCCGAGCCTCCAGGGCCCGCGAATAAAATAAATAAAAACGAGCAGTTAAATCTTTAATGCCGTTTAGCCGCAGCGAGGGGCCGCGATTACGACACCGTCACTTAGCACCGCAAGCACAGCTCTGCCCGTTTTAATATTAATGTGGATACTTTCATGGCACTGGTGGCTCTCTCTCTCTCTCTCTCTCACGCTATCTCTCTCTCTCTATCTCGCTCTCTCTCTCACGCTCTCTCTCTCTCGCTCTCTCACACACACACACACACACACACACACACACCTGGAGATACGAAGGGGCGGGATGTCCTCTGAATCTATTAAGACTGATGCCCATACCATCACCATATGCACAGGAAAGTCTCCTAACAGGTGGAGGTTATACTGGTTCACCAGGGACTAGTGACCACTAGCTAGAGTTGACACGCCCAGCGAGGGTTGAGTGGACACGCCCGGCGAGGGCAGAGTGGACACGCCCAGCGAGGGCGGAGTGGACACGCCCAGCGAGGAGTGAGTGGACACGGAACGCCCAGTGAGGAGAGACAGAGGTGATGTAGAAATATTGAATAGAGAAAAGACATGAAACGGAATAGATAAAGGGATCCATGAGAAGGTTGAATGTCGGTTGAATCCATGAATTTCGGAATTAATAACATCTTAGCATGGCTATAAAGTTACATAACTGATAATAACTGATATCGGCTGCCTACAGCTCCACGACAGGGGGATGTGCATGTGATGAAGCGCAGATAAAACACGGCGCCCGGCTGCTATCACCCATCAATCGCCCCTTCTTCTCTGCGAGCCCGGTCACGCTGGCCCCTCGCCGCCTTGCTTAGGACCGACAGCAACAATCGACCTAAGAGAGAACTCGCGATCTACTGTGAACCTTAACTGAACGGCCGATCGCTTCCCCAGCCCACCCTTGTCTATTTTTTGCCCTCTGTCTCGCTCTCCCAGCGTCTCTCCATTTTTCTTCATACTTCTCTTAATATTTTCTTGTGTTACTCTTTCTCTCACTCTCTCTGTCTCGCCATCTCCCTCTCTCTCTCTCTCTCTTTCTCTGTCTCGCCCTCTCTCTCCCTCTCTCTCTCTCTCTCTCTCTCTCTCTCTTCTCTCTTCTCTCTCTCTCTCTCTCTCTGCTCTGTCTCTCTCTCTGTTTTCGGAACAGACCATGATAATTCCCCTCCACACAGATCACCACACACAGGCGAACTAATTGGGATCCGCCTGACATGTCAGAGCTCTCTACCCTGAGCGTGTGGTGGTGGTGGTGATGGCTTGTTGATCCTGTGTGCCTTGGTTGCCCAATGTACCACTGGTGTGCAGCCTCACCACCGGTGTGCAGCCTCACCACCGGTGTGCAGCCTCACCACCGGTGTGCAGCCTCACCACCGGTGTGCAGCCTCACCACCACCGGTGTGCAGCCTCACCGCAGCCCTGGTGTCCAAATCAGCGTGACTCGGGCCAGGCCCTCGATTTTTCACACCTCATGTTTGAGAAGTATTTTGCTGTAATATTTGGAAAATAAAATCCGGCAAAGCTCGGTCTCTGGCTCTTCTTTCCCGCCGAGGGCCTGACATCGGGATCGGGTTCAATCCCTCACAACAGCCAACAGTCATCAGTAGTCATTGCATGTCGAACCCGTGCCAGGGACCGCCCAGGGCCCTCTCTCTGCGTGTCCCCTGTCTCTCTCTCTCCTCTCTCTCTCTCTCTCTCTCTCTCTCTCTCTCTCTCTCTCTCTCTCTCTCTCTCTCTGCGTGTCCCCCTCTCTCTCTCTCTCTCTCTCTCTCTCTCTCTCTCTCTCTCTCTCTCTCTCTCTCTCTCTCTCTCTCTCTCTCTCTCTCTCTCTCTCTCCCTTCTCTCTCTCTCTCCTCTGCTCTCTCTCTCTCCTGTCTCTCTCTCTCTCTCTCTCTCTCTCTCTCTCTCTCTCTCTCCTACTCTCTCTCTCTCTCTCTCTCTCTCTCTCTCTCTCTCTCTCTCTCTCTCTCTCTCTCTCTCTCTCTCTCTCTCTGCGTGTCCCCCTGTCTCTCTCTCTCTCTCTCTCTCTCTCTCTCTCTCTCTCTCTCTCTCTCTCTGTGAATATGCAGAGAAGACAAGATAAGAGAAGAGAAGTCTGTGGTGCGAGGACATGTTGTTGTGTTAGAAGTCTGGTGTAATGCCACGGAGGAGAGGACGGCGGAGAACCCTGATCAATAGCCAGCAGGAGTCCTCTCATCCGTCTCCCCTTCTCATCTCTCACACGCCACTGATCTCCTCCACGCTGTCGATGTGTGGCGAGCCAGCGTGTGTGTGTGTGTGTGTGTGTGTGTGTGTGTTTGACTGTGTCTTTAGTCTTATTGTGTGTGTTGTTGTGTGTGTTGTTGTGTGTGTTATTGTGTGTTGCGTGCTGCCTGGAGGAAGCACCCCAGGCAGGACAAGGAGCGTCGCGCGTCCAGCGTGGTAATGTTCCACGATAACTTACTGGCTTACTGTTCTGCGACTGTTGCCGCTGTGTTGGAGACGCCGCGGAAGGGAAATATAAGGCGCTAAGACGTAAAGCTACAAACTGCAGCGACGGACATCGCAGCCGGTGGTAAACACGCGGCTTTTATGGCAGCGTCGCATTAGCCTTGAAAATGGGTTCGGTCCGATTTATGGGGCTATTATTAGCCGGGATGAAATACAGTGAAACCGAGCTGTCGGCCAGAAAGTTCCCAGAGGAGAGGCTGTTTTATCCCGGGGAGGTAGAGAGGGAATATACGTACGGTTGTGGAGCCAATGATTCACAAGCAAAATAATGAACACAGATACAGAAAACAGGCGTCGTAGGTTCAGGTGTGTGTGTGTGTGTGTGTGTGTGTGTGTGTTGTAGTGTTTTTTGTCACAGTACATCTCAACCGCAGGGGCCATTGTGAACAGTGAGTGGAACTCTTGTGACTTGGCAGGCGACAATATGTAGGAAGTAGGCAAAAAGTACCAAAATAGAGAAAACTATGTATATATATGCATTGCAAAATTTATATATATATATATATATATACAGTATATATATTGAGAATGGCACAATATGCATGATAAAGACAACACAATATATATTATAAAGATAAAACATGTCATGTAATGTAAAAAACACATCAGCTGTGAACAGCAAAACATCGATCACGCTCACGTCCAGGCGATCGAAACGCTTACGACGCGCTACGAGGTCAACACAACACCACTTCACCGCACATCGAGTCTCTCCCGCACAATTGATCAAAGACCCTCGTCATCGTCATCATCATCATCATCATCGTCATCGTCATCGATCGACGGGACTAGAAGACTTCGGGTGGATGATGGTGATGAATGGTGGAACGTGTGTGACGGTCGGCGATGCCTCACTCCGCCTCAGGCCTGGACTGGCGGTGAACCCCCGAGGGTCGTCATGACAACGTGATGGAGTAACCGCCCGCTCCATCACGTTGCGCGTTGTCGGGAGGCCCCCTGTGGTGGTCCTTTGCACGGAAGCCCCGGGCCGGCCATGTTGGATGTTGCTAAACCTGTGGTGACCTCGCTAAATGGTAGTGTACGGTATATGTATGGTAGTGTATTAATATCTACTTATCAGACGACGCTACACGGTAGTGTAGTACTGTAGGACGGCACATAGCGGTGTCAGCTCTGCCCTGCCACCCATTAGCCACAGGTGTTTCCTCTTCCGGAACTAACTTCATTTATTCATTTATTATTTAATTTAGAATTTATTCAACAAAATGGCCGATCCCTTGTTCATGTCTCACCTTGAAAAAGGTTTCCTCGGCGAGTGCTTGTTCATCAACAACGAGGTGTACGGCCGGGCGATATGACCTCGAATCAACACCACAATTACCTTGATGACGAATGATTTTGATAGTTCTCTGACTATGAGTTCTCTACTGTGAATGTGCTGAACTATCAAAGCATATTTTATCTTTGTTGATTTGAAAAAAATTCGAGAAAAACACACACAGATGAACTATTTATTGGTTTTATTTGATTGAATATTTTGAATAGTTGAAATTAACCACGTTTAAAAAATAAACACGTGCAAGATTAAAGCGGCGAGAGGTTGTAAATGGAGGCTGGTGGAGGCAGGTGGGGAACCCGAGGCTGCCTCCCAGGCCCTGAGGTGCTCCAGTATTGATCAGCGGTCACCCAATTAATCTCATTAGCAGTCGAGGGGGAAGCCAGCGAGACGCCAGCCTGCCAAACACCGCCTCGCATTCCAATACCTTCACACACACACACACGCACACACACACATGCACACACACACATGCACACACACACACACATGCACACACACACATGCAGACACACACACACACATGCAAAGACAATGCTCTCGTATCAGTGATCCAGTGAGTGTGTATGTGTGATGCGGTGCTGTCAGTTGACGTCAGTCATAACACTTTAAACCTAATCGACCCAGGCTTACGTTCCGTATTACTCCAATCGCTCCGACTGTTCCCGTTAATGTTCCTCCCGGACCGCCGAGCGACGACGGCTTGCCGAGACAAACCTCTCGCAGAAAAACCCCACGGCAAAACTTTTCGCGACTCAGCAAAGGTCTATATCATCCAACAGTCATTGCGTTCTGCGCTGTGGATACGTGAATTAAAAGACTATCGGTAACGCAAACTAGTGTAGTGGTCTTGGTTTGCCCCGCCTGCAACTCTTAAAGACTGAGAGGCAGGAATCAGCACAGCACCAAGCACGCACGAACATCAGAGAGCGAGACAGAAACAGGTTTGGATGGTTGCAGACCAAAGAGAGAGAGAAGAGAGAGAGAGAGACAGAGTGAGAGAGAGACAGAGAGAGAGACAGAGAGAGAGAGAGAGAGAGAGAGAGAGAGAGAGTGGAGAGAGAGGAGAGAGAAGAGAGAGGAGAAAGAGAGAGAGAGAGGAAAGAGAGAGAGAGAGAGAGGAGAGAGAGAGAGAGAGAGAGAAAGAGACAGGAGTGAGAGAGAGAGAGAGAGAGAGAGAGAAGAGGAGAGGAGGAGAGAGAGAGAGAAGAGAGCCGAGAACGGAGTCGTCTGTGGTGACGTGTTTTTGTAAATTAGGGGTGATGCCGATCAGAGACGAAGGACGTGGAGTATTAGTTTGTGTGTCGGTGTACTATGTGTGTGGTGTTTAGTTTGTGTGTGGAGTGTGTGTCGAGTGCGCATAGATGTGCGAATTCATGACATTGTGCTTCAATGCATAAAAATGAGGAAAGTTAATATTTGATTCCAAAACACAAGTATAATGATATATCTCCCAAATACGCTAGCGAAACGTAATGATTCAGGTGTGGTGCAAAATTAGTGTGTGTGTGGAAGTGGCTGAGCGCTGCGTGGTGAAGAATGTATAGATATTATATGACGATCGAGCGATGAGCATATGAATGATGGAAACGAGAGAAAAACGAGCAATCGACAGGATAGAGTCAAGCGGTGGCGTCTTGCAGCGACTAATATAAGCAATTACAGAGCCTGGTTCCAATATAACAAAGGCTTAATCGCTCCAGGGAACATGGAACACATACACACACGCACACACACACACACACACACACACACACAACACACACAACACACACACACACACACACACACGCACACACACACAACACACATGCACAACACCAAGATAAAACTCAACACACAAGACATGGCGAGAGAGAATAGACGAGCAATCAATTAGCAGAAAAAATATGTAATATCTCGCGCTAACCCCCCCGACAGCAAGTCATATTACCGCGCCGCAGATTAGCGATATGAAGGGAACAACGGCGCAGAGTATCAATCACGCTGACGGAGAGGCTGATAAATAAGGGGGATGAAGGCGGCCGAATGAACAGACAGTAAATGAGTTGGAAAGTGAAGTAATGTTGTAGTTACGGTGATGAACGACGGCGACGGGAGAGACGGGGCGGGTCATCGGTGCTTTTATCACTTTTTATGTTGTCTGGGCGAGTGTCTTTGTGCCCGTCTGTCCCCGGGTCTCCGTCCTATCCGTCCAACCCGGTCTCACCAAGACGGCGTACAAAAACCGCACGATTGCACACTTTGAAATGTCTTGTGTGTGTGCAGAAACGAAGGAGAGAATTTTGCATGCGGACGCCGCGGCCGTTTCTTCCCCGTAACTCCGGCGGAGAGCGGATGCGTTTGCGTCAAACCGCGCTATTTCTACGTCGATAGATTGATGAGACGGACGTTGATCTGTCTCCCTCGGTTGCTATGCTTGTGAGCATCATGTATTTCTCTCCGTTGTCTTTCTATCTCTTGTCAACCGCAATAACTTCCTCCATTTATTTTCTCCATATCCCATCTTCCGAGCGTTTGAGTGCCGTGATTAATGCTTGCTCTGTGTTTTTTAAATGAGACGGGAGATTTTTTTTCTCCGTCGGACTTTAAGCGGGTAGTAGTAACTCTTTACGGAAACCGGAACGTGTCCTTCAGAACTTTGTGTCTTCCAAAAAATCCGTACCGGCCGCACAGTAATTGGAACGCAGAATCAACCCGCTCATTCGCGGTCGGCAGCCATTGTTTTCTCACTCGCTATTCGGAAAAACAAACTAGTATCTATTTAATCTATTTCAGCCGTATACGGAATTAGCTCATTAAAATCCACAGACTGCAAATGGAGCCTTAATAGAGAACACAACAGTACAACAGCGCGGCTAGCCTTGTGTCGCGGCGTTCGTGTTTCTTTCTGAACGGATCTCTTCAAGACGGACGGCTCCAAGGCTGAGGCGCGAGGGTCCTGCTTCAAGTGTTCCGCGCGCCGTCGGGCCTTTGTGTGGCGCAGAACCTTCTTATTGATCTTCTTTGAGACTTTCGGCTGCCAATAAAGAATAGAATAACGGAACGGCGACAAACAAAACGTGGCTTCCCTGTTTCATTGGTGGCTCGGAGCTCGGAACGACGTGTCTCTAAGGCCAGACGGAAACTTCACGTCTCTGTTTCGTCTCGCCGATGTCCTCACGTCAACCTCACCAACCTTACTTCATCCTAAAAGATAACTGTGTACGTTTTTTTACAAAGCTATGACTCTTACGCTAAAAACACACACGCCCCATTCACACAGATTGAGCCTGTCCGCCATCAGATGTAATATGATAATCTTACATTCGATGTGTGAGAATATATACGGCAGCGAATTCCGCATTAGAGATCCAGACCTTGGAGTGGATTATCTCCGCGGCGCAGGAACGCGTCATAATACTTTAATGTCACTTTGATGACACTGAACACGACCTTCCAGCTCCGTTAATTGGCCCCGGTTGTCACATCGGGGCGATACTATAGAAGGACAAGTTCACCTTTAACGTCCTCCCCGTGCGGTTTGGTCGAGTCCGTTCCGTTGCCCTGGATACGGAGGTCCGCTCCAAGGCAAAGAGTCGAAGGTCTTCCTCATTAGGGTGAAGGGTGTCGCGCTGGACAGAACCGAACATGCTGCCCTGTCTTTCCACAAATGGCCCGTATCTCCTCAGTAGATACAGGAAGGGAAGACACACAGCAAAACTAGGTGGACCTGAGAGAACCCATGACTGTTTTGTAGTTCTGTGTCTATTTTGTAGTTTTGTATCTGCACTCGATTGCACTGCAGTTTGTGTTGGTTCATTTGAGCTCACGAGGACTCATCATCACCACGGGGAACGAAGAGCTCAGAGAGCGCAACGAGAGGAAGATCTCCACGACCTCCTGCATGAGGGAGCAGGAGGGACTTGAGATCTACAGACGGGGCTCTCCTCCAATCATCTCAGCTCAATCGTCTCAGGAGTCTACCTCAATTCACTGAGGTTGTCGCTTTGAAACGAGGGATGGAGGGATGAAGAGAGAACGAATCACAGGAGAAAATCAGTCCACCTCGTGGGCCTGGGCCGACACATCATCATCCCCCGGGGGACCACCGCAGCTCCTGGGACCTCCTGACACGTTAGTCTGAGGCTTGCGAGACCCCCCGGGTACCGTGTGCGTCTCCGGGGGGTCTTGGTGGAGGACAAAGAGCTGTGATGTCCTGGTGAGCAGTACGTACACGACGGCGCGGTCAACCATCATGATAGCAAGCTGTCACATGTCAAGTTCTCTTGCATTGTTTTATTCTCTCGCCTAATAATTTACAAATTGGAGAACTGCAACCGTGGACACGTCTAACCGTCAGATTTGTTCAACACTAACTAGGCCCCGAATAAAATGTGCATTCAAATAGATTTTAAATTGGATAGTTTTGCTTCCTGGGAAACCAACGATAATGATATTCCAACTTCTCAGTTACTTTGGCATTCAATTACATGTTTTTATTTATAATATAACACCGAATAATATTCAACATTAAGACTCGGGGTAGGCAATTAGACAACATTTAGTTGATGGGGGGTAAGGAACCTGTAGGAACCTAGCTTGACGTCTTTCATCATTATAGAATTAAAATGGTTAGTTTTTTTCCATTATTAATATATCCTGTCTTATCTCGTACTAATCAAACCAATGTTCTGTCCGGGGCGTAATATCTACCGAAGCAGGTTGGCGTTAATCGCCGATATAACCATACAGAGATATATCTTCCAAATCTAAGACGCATCTTCAGATTTACCCAAGTTTTAGCTCTTCCCATTCGTTAAAGTTGGAGACGGAGTTCGCTCACCACTCAGCTCTGAGGAAGAGGAAGTTGGAGCTTTTCCCAGATTTTGCGGTAGCCTTCGCCTGCGGGCTCGACGCCTGGAGAGAGAGCGCGAGGCGCGAATAGTCGAGGTGTTCTATAAGCCACCCGTTGGCGGTCGCCGCTGTGACCAATATTAAAACACGGAGGCGCCCCCGGCGTCGGGAGTACGCGCTCCGTCACCCGGGCTAGCCAGCTAACCACATCCACCCAGCTAGCTTTTTTCTGACATAATTGAGGCACCCAACCGCATTCAGGTGATTGACAGCCGTCACCTCACCAGCACACCTGTGTGAGTGTGTGTGTGTGTGTGTGTGTGTGTGTGTGTGTGTGTGTGTGTGTGTGTGTGTGTGTGTGTGTGTGTGTGTGAGAGAGAGATGAGTTGGGGTGTGTGTGTGTGGGGGAGGTGTGTGAAGAGTACCACTTTGCCAGAGACTGAGGGCCAGTTTAACGGCGTACGTTGTCACGGCGACCGCAGGGTTGTCATGTCCCAGACTGTCGAGATAGTGATGGACAGCTCTGGTCGCTGGGTGAGACATGATGGGAGGGAGGGAGGAGAGGAGATGACATCATAGAGGAGGGGAGAGTGTTCAACTTAACGGTACAATTTAGTGACCACAACGAATTCGGAGCAAAAAGGGCCGTCAACGGATTCAGCTCCAAACTAAGGTGGCAAAACACAGTCCACCAAAAACACAAGTCCATTCAAACGTCGATGATCAAACTGTCCAAAAGTCCAAACAGACAAACCTTGAACTCAACCTGCTTCAGTGTAATAATCTCCCAGTCCTCAAGAAGGCGAAATTGGAACTCCTTAGGAAATGTCCAACGACAAAATGTCTGCTCGCATCAAGTGATCAGACAACAAAACGTTAAATGAACCACAATCCACGTGGATCGATCTCACAGGGTCAGGAGAGGAGTGGTCAATGTAGTCCAGAACGGTTAGTAGGTCTGTGGTCTAAGGCCGGCAGAATTCACACGAGACATTGAATTCCAGGGGAGACATCATGACTCTCTCTCAGGTAGACTTCTTCACATGAAACCATCTTATTCAGACGTGCTACAAGAAGACGAGCGGAGGGGAGGAGAGGAGATGGGGAGGAGATGGGAGTACA
>PIJE02001497.1:65621-68121 GCA_002895965.2 Coryphaenoides rupestris | reverse complement strand
CTCTGGTCCATGTCAGTCTGGTCCATGTCAGTCTGGTCCATGTCTGTCTGGTCCATGTCTGTCTGGTCCATGTCTGTCTGGTCCATGTCTGTCTGGTCCATGTCTGTCTGGTCCATGTCTCTCTGGTCCATGTCTGTCTGGTCCATGTCTCTCTGGTCCATGTCTCTCTGGTCCATGTCTGTCTGGTCCATGTCTGTCTGGTCCATGTCTCTCTGGTCCATGTCTCTCTGGTCCATGTCTCTCTGGTCCATTTCTGGTCCATGTCTGTCATGATAGTGATCTGACTCTAAAAGAACTTTCTCCGCTGCAGTTTGGTCATTTGATTGAAAAGATACGTCTGACAGATTACGTGAGTAAAGTTAATGACATGTCATTGGGATTGAAGAGCGAGAAAGAGAGAAGCAGAGAGAGTCTTTATATTTGCTTTTAATTTCTAAGACAGACTCGCTCAGCCGCACACACCTGTGGATATGAACCTCATCCGCATTGCAGAAAAATCCACAAACACATTGGTACGCAGCAGGCTCCCACGCACACACACACACACACACACGCACACACACACACACACACACACACACACACACACACACACACACACACACACACACACACACACAACACACACACACGACATGCAACACACAATGACACTGACTTCATCAGCGGCTGGTTTAAAGCACTGCCAGGCAATCTATGAACTGAAGCCTCGCTAAAAGAATTACGTATTCATCAGAGAGCAATTTCAAAAGTTGCACGGCAAAAAAAAACGCAAAAGCGAAAGGACAGACCATAATGGAATCAGTCCAACAGTGCGGAATCCATCGCCATGGATACTGAAGTCTGCTTCTTTTTGTGCTGCAGATGCGTTCATAATTAAAGTTGTAAATCACAGCCATCCGCGCTCCCATAAAGAAAACTCCTTTATTCTCTCCTCACAGCAGGCCTGTTATCCTCCTCCCTCCTCTGTACTCCCATCTCCTCCCCATCTCCTCTCCTCCCCTCCCCTCGTCTTCTTGTAGCACGTCTGAATAAGATGGTTTCATGTGAAGAAGCCTACCTGAGAGAGAGTCATGATGTCTCCCCTGGAATTCAATGTCTCGTGTGAATTCTGCCGGCCTTAGACCCACAGACCTACTAACCGTCTGGACTACATTGACCACTCCTCTCCTGACCCAGTGAGATCGATCCACGTGGATTGTGGTTCGTTTAACTTTTTGTTGTCTGATCACTTGATGTGAGCAGACATTTTGTCGTTGGACATTTCCCAAGGAGTTCCAATTTTGCCTTCTTGAGGACTGGGAGATTATTACACTGAAGCAGGTAGAGTTCAAGGTTTTTCTGTTTGGACTTTTGGAGAGTTTGATCATCGACATTTGAATGGACTTGTGTTTTTGGTGGACTGTGTTTTGCCACCTTAGTTTGGAGCTGAATCCGTTGACGGCCCTTTTTGCTCCGAATTCTTTGTGGTCACTAAATTGTACCGTGAAGTAGATTTCGACACTCTCCCCTCCTCTATGATGTCATCTCCTCTCCTCTCCTCCCTCCCATCATGTCTCACCCAGCGACCAGCGCTGTCCATCACTATCTCGACAGTCTGGGACATGACAACCCTGCGGTCGCCGTGACAACGTACGCCGTTAAACTGACCCTCAGTCTCTGGCAAAGTGGTACTCTTCACACCTCCCCCCCCACACACACACACCCCAACTCATCTCTCTCTCACACACACACACACACACACACACACACACACACACACACACACACACACACACACACACACACACTCACACAGGTGTGCTGGTGAGATGATGGCTGTCAATCACCTGAATGCGTTGGGTGCCTCAATTATGTCAGAAAAAGCTAGCTGGGTGGATGTGGTTAGCTAGCTAGCCCGGGTGACGGAGCGCGTACTCCCGACGCCGAGGGCGCCTCCGTGTTTTAATATTGGTCACAGCGGCGACCGCCAACGGGTGGCTTATAGAACACCTCGACTATTCGCGCCTCGCGCTCTCTCTCCAGGCGTCAAGCCCGCAGGCGAAGGCTACCGCAAAATCTGGGAAAAGCTCCAACTTCCTCTTCCTCATAGCTGAGTGGTGAGCGAACTCCGTCTCCAACTTTAACGAATGGGAAGAGCTAAAACTTGGGTAAATCTGAAGATGCGTCTCTTAGGTTTTGGAAGATATATCTATGTGTAGTTATATCACCGATTACGCCAACCTGGCTCGGTAGATATTACGCCCCGGACAGAACATTTGTTTGATTAGTACGAGATAAGACAGGATATATTAATAATGGAAAAAACTAACCTTTTTAATTCTATAATGATGAAAGACGTCAAGCTAGGTTCCTACAGGTTCCTTACCCCCCATCAACTAAATGTTGTCTAATTGCCTACCCCGAGTCTTAATGTTGAATATTATTCGGTGCTTCACATTAAAGCCTCGCTCCCTCCTCTGTCCATTAATGTTCCTTCATCCTCCCTCACGGTCTTCCT
>PIJE02001497.1:58121-63121 GCA_002895965.2 Coryphaenoides rupestris | reverse complement strand
TGGGCGTATTGGAACGAGCATACATCACACACACACACATGCACACATGCACACACACACACGCACACACACACACACACAGATTAATCGTGTTATTAAACTGTGAAATGTGTGTTTGCATTTATAATTGTGTGAGCATGTGTGTGCAGCATGTGTGTGTGTGTCTGTGTGTGTGTCTGTGTGTGCGTGTGCGTGTGTCTGTGTGTGTGTGTGTGTGCGTGTGTGTGTGTGTGTGTGCGTGCGTGGTGCCGCATAGACTGATTACCGCACCGACACGATAAAAGAAAAAAACAATGATTACAACGTCGGGGATTTCCTCCATTCCCACAGATCACGCTTGATCGCCGTGGAAATTGTTTATCGACAACAAAAACGGTTTAATGCGTCGGAGGCGGCGGCGTCCGTACGACGACGGCCTCGCGCACGAGAATCCGACGCGATCGTCATTGGCGGCCTGTGATGAGTCAGACGCCGTTTAAAAAAAAGTATGTCGCTGTGCCTTTAAACAAGCGGAACACAAGCAAACAAAAGCAGCCAAACAAAAACAGAAATATCTGTTTTATTCCTCGGCGATTCACCCCGGTGCGGTATCTCCGTCCGCAGGCCCTCTCTCCGAGCAGGGTAGCCTCACGAGGTTTACATGTAATGGCTTTTTTGGACACATTCCTAACCGCCTCCCCCATAGCCGCGGTCCCGGCAGAGTTGCAGAAGCGTGGAACCATTATCTCCGACTCTGTCCAAGTCAGAGCGGCAGCAACAAAATGTGTTTTGAGACGCCGCAGTGTGCTTTTATGGAGATAACGCCGCCCCCCCCCACCCTGTCCACTATTATGTTCTCTCCCCCGCCTCTCCCATTCAACCTGGACCTAGAACACACCCTGTACCCAAGGAACGTTCAGCCATCGGGATCGCATCATGTGAGACAGAACAGAGCTCCCCGTCTCCACGGAGACCGGCAACTGCTTGATTTCATTAACTGCTGTATATTATATTTGCCTATATTATATTATAGTATATTAGGCTAACAGTACTCACATTACATTTGACGAGTACATTGTCGTCAAAAGTAATCATTGAGCATCATTGAGCCGCGTGCATGACAAACTATATGCAGGAGATGTGATTGGACGATCGGTCGACGATGGGTGTGGCCTGACGAATCAGATTCGACCACGGAGAGTCTTAGTCGAAGACACACCTACTTTATTTTTTAAATGTTTTTATTGTTTTTTATTGTCTTCTTGTTCCAACTTTATCTTAACTTCACCGTGATCTCATCTTGCTTTTGTTTGGCCTTCTGCTTTCTGGTGTTATATTGTCCTCGGCGTAACACGTTTTTGCTTTGTCTGTCTAAGCACTTTGTAAACTCTGTTCTTAAAGCTCCTATATAAATAAAGTTATTACTGGTTTTCTGGGTTTACCAGAGTAACTATGAGGGTGAATCATTGCACCGCACTACACTCTCCCCGAGACACCATTAACCTTATCCACACTATCAACACGCTTCATTCTTCAGGCAGACTTGAGAGCTGCATCCTCACTTCCTCTTCCTCGAACCCCTGAGCAGCGAAGGAGAGATTCGCCGCATGCTGATAATAGATGTGCTCGGAAAAGAGCATGAATGAGAGCGAGAGAGATAGAGAGAGATAGAGAGAGGTAGAGAGAGCGGACATTGTATTTATAGACCTCCACCACCTGGTTGACATGGTTGTTGTTGTTGTTGTTGTTGTTTGTTGTTGTTGTTGTTTGTGTTGGTGGCTGTTCTTGCGCATGCTTCCAGCTGTTCCATTAGTCTCTGTCTGCTTTCTTTGTCCTCTCTGCTTCCCCGTTCGCAAATACAACTGAGTTCGCATCTCCGCGAGTGGAAAGCACGACGAGATAGGATGGAGCAGGTCATGGGGAGCACATGTGTGCTGTCTACCCCTCTCTCTCTCTCTCTGTGTCCTGCTGTAGATGTGGTGTTGTGTAGTGCCATTCCTATCCGTTGCATCTTGCCGTGGGCAAACACACAACTCTTGTGTTACAAGCATTGCAAACGCGAACGGACACACGGGGGGCTGCTGTCTTGTGCAGCGACTGCAAGGCCAAAGTTAATCCCAACCAGATGTGAGCGCAGCAAAGGTTGTGGGTTGGGGTTGGTGGGGGGGGGGGGGGGGTCTCACGAGTAGGTCGATCGCAGCCCCAGCGTGGGGATATGCATTCCTTCCCTCAAATTGTCCGGGAAGAGATCTCCAGGTCAGGAATGATCGAGCGAGAGAAAGGGGCTCTGATCGAGGCCGTGGTCGTGGTGGTCACCCACTTGACGGCTTGACCGAAACACAGACAGATGGACAACAGGCAGAGCTGGCGGGAGGCCCGACCTTCACTGTCGCACGATCAGTCTGACCTACTTTCTATCTCCACGTCTCTCTGTGTCTCTCTCTCAGTCTCTCGCCCCTCTTTTCTTTCTCTCCCAACACTGCCACTTTCTGATCTGCCTTTTCCTTTTCCCTCGGCACGAAGGAACTGATAAGCCTGAAGATTGGATTCCCGCGAGAGACCCTAACTGACCTCCTATCGGCGGTGGGATCTCACACTGTGTCCTTCAAAGCCAAGACGGCCAACTTTGTTGCCCCCCCCGCCCCCCGCCCTGTCACCCCGGCCGGGGGGGGGGGGGGGGGGGGCTGTTCAGCCGACCTCTCGTTCCCCCCCCCCTCTATTTTAATCTCCATCGTGTCAATCTATCCATCTACCTTTTTTAATGAAGCCGATATTAACTCTGGCGCCGATGTCGAGAATTTAATAAGCGCTTCGGCCACAAGGGATGCAGTCATTAGCGGCTGTGTTGAGTTCATAGTGTGTGTGTGTGTGTGTGTGTGTGTGTTGCGTGTGTGTGCGTGTGCGTGTGTGTGTGTGTGTGCACGTGCGTTGCGTGTGCGGAACAGACAGGCAGGAGATTGTTTGTTGCACCATTATCCGATTGGGCTCAACCAGTTTGATTCCTGAACTGCGTGTGTGTTTGTGTGTTCGTACAGTCCGCTCTCAAGCTCTGTTCGTGGGCTCGGGGGGGTCAAGGCATCATCAAATCAAACTTGTGTTGTTTCTGTGTACACACATGCTCCGCAGCTGCATGACACGGGATACTCATACTTACCACCAGCGTTTAAACTATTCCCGTCATCGTCGAGCGATTAGAGTTCTGTTAAGATGTTTAGTCCTGTCACTCAGGACGCTTTTTGTGAAAAAAGTCCCCTTTGTAAGGAAGCAAACTCTTGCCCTCTGCCAACGTTCCTCTGAGCATGGCGCTATATATATTATACCCGGGCCCTGTGACTGCAGAGTGAGAGGAAAACAGTCAAGGTTATGGATGGTGAAAGTCAAGCATCTTGCCTCTCCGCTACGGAAACCCAGCACTAAGTAAATCCGAGTAAGTGAAAGCAGTGCACCACAGTTTTTTGTTTTTTTGGGAGGTTTTTCTGCGGCCGGGTTCGGGTTTTGTTTAGGAAGTGTGATAATAACCTGCCCATCATTTCCTTTTTAGCCGAGATGTTGTTTTGCCACAAAAGGTCGTTACTATTGCCAGTGGAAAACAGCCATTTTGCGCGCGCGTGCGCCGCAATCTGGCTATCCCATTATGTCTGTGGAAATAGAAACCTCCTCTGTGGCGCTCTCTCTCTCTCTCTCTCTCTCTCTCTCTCTCTCCTCTCTCTCTCTCTCGGAGCTCGTAGTTAATGCGTCGGAATGAGAGCGGTTCCTACATCATGTCACACGTTAACATACTACGGGGCAGGAGTGGAATTCGTCGGCCAGGACTCAGGACTCTGTGTCTCTCCGATACTAAGCCTTTGTTACGCTCCTTCTGAAAAGGACCAATTTGTGGGTTGTGGAGCTTAACGTTGTTTCTGCTTTTCGCTCGAGTTATTAACGGCAGCGCACAATGGACGCCGGACTTGGTCGCTCGCGTTCATGTTTATGTCCTGTTAAACCCCTCTGCATGCCGATTGAAGACGCAGGTTAATCCAAAGAGTGAGCAATTCGAACTAATCGTGCAGCTTTTAGTCCTTCCACTTTTAAGAGCTGAAATAAACGATTGCGTCATCCATTCTATTTGTGGTTTTCTCTTTGTGTGGTGTTCTTGTCGTTGGTATTTTAGCAATGGAGCCAAGAGCACCAGTTGGGCAGAGTAGTGGACAGGGTGTTTGGCTCTCAGTCCAAAGGTACTGGGTTCGATCCCCAACGTCAACAGTCGTCATATCTGTTGGCATCCTTGCGTAAAGACAACCAATCAACTCACTCCACCAATTAACCACCCCGAATGAACCAATTCCTGTCCCTTCCGCTCCAGACTATAGGACCGGGCCCTGCTTCACCCAGGTCAACAACCAGATGTGCCAGGGCCAGCTGAGCGGCATCGTGTGCACCAAGACCCTGTGCTGCGCTACGATTGGTCGAGCCTGGGGACACCCCTGTGAGCAGTGCCCCGGCCAGCCGCACCCCTGTCGACGAGGCTTCATCCCCAACATCCGCACCGGAGCGTGCCAAGGTGGGAGTCAAGCTCTCTCTATCGCTCTGTCTCTCTCTCTCTCTATCTTCTATACGCTCCACCCTGACCCCAGACCTACAGGCAATCACACGCACACACAAAAACACAACACATGCACGCACAAACACACACACACACACACACACTACGTGCACCATAACCAATACTTTATCTGTCGTTTCCACAGCTGCGTCTCTGATCTCTTCTCAGCAGCCCGACGAGCGTCTCTTAACTCCACACTTTGTTGACGTACGCGCGCTAACAACACTCCCGATGCTCGCTTAGCGGTATTCCAGGTATTCCAGCGGGACTGTTAGTGTTCAGGTCATTGCCCCTGTAAACAGGAACGCTGTTTACGCCGTCAGGGAACACACAGCTCGGGGGAAGTATAACCAAAACCGACGGTTAGTAAAAAGGAAACCGTTGAGAGCCACTGACACAGACAGATAGTGCAGCAATTTGGCTCCTTCGTAGTAAT
>PIJE02001497.1:28121-53121 GCA_002895965.2 Coryphaenoides rupestris | reverse complement strand
CAGTTACTTTAAACAAAGCTACCATTATTGTTATATTACGCTGTGTCATCGGAAAACTTTAAAGTAGCCCGCATGTTAAACATAAGGGTTGACCTAGATTTTAATAAGGAGCTCAGACGAGGCTCCCAGCACACTGGGTTCCCCTGGGAACGACGTAAGAGGTGCTGGAGGTGGAGGCAGAAACACATAAAACACACCAGAGCCAGAGGGGCCGATTCCACAGGAATTGCCGGGGGGGGGGGGGGGCTTTTTCACTCCTCGGCGGTGAGGATAGATTGCAATTTAAGCTGTGAAATTTCGGGGCAGCTCATTGGCGGACCACGAACCACCTGTTTCCCCCCTCGCTTCCCTTTAGTTCACTCTGTGCTTTAATGATCTCTCTCTCTCTCTCTCTCTCTTTTTCCTCCTCTCTCACTCTCTCTCGCCCCCTTCTCCTGCTGGCTCCTCCTCCTCTTTGCGAAGGCCCTCCATTTTGCCTCCATAAATACAGTGCTCTGGGTCAGCAGCAGCTGTTAACAGCCAACAAAGAGACACTTACTGCGTTCGGGGGGACTTTCTCATTACCCACGCAGACAGACCTCCCTGTCCCCGCGGAAACACACACCACTCACTCACTACACACCCACTGGCGCCTCTCACACAACACCCGTCACCACACTCACTACCAGTATCACACCGAGCCCCGAGATACTTTCACGTGTTGCAGAATCCACCCACCACTACACTAGATTGCTTGACGCTTTCAGGATCATCATTTCAGCACGCACACACTACGTACACACCATACTGTACACTCTGTAAACTCACCGTACTCACGCTGTGCCACAACATACACAGCGCGTTTCCACGTTTGGTCACTTAATTCACCACTTAATGTAACACACACCCTGACCACATCACAGTCACACACGTATCGGTCTCTATTACCTATATTCGGTCGTACACACACACACACCATCCACAGACACATACACAGACACTCACACAAACCTATACACACATGCATCGCCACAACACACACACCCACACACACATTGCCACTTGCATACACTTTTGGGTATTTGGCATTTTATCCAAAGTGACTTCCAATAAGGAAAATTGGTTGAAGGAGACAGCAATATATCACTGTGGTGCATAAAGATAAGAAGATAAGAATAGAACAGGTGTCAAGCATTCATAATTGCAAGTTTAATAATAGAACAAGTTTCATAATTGTCCACACACACACACATACCCACAAACGCACATCCATTCTTTCTCACAATTGAGGTCATCTCACGAATGCAGTTTGCATTCATTCACACGGACGGACAGGCGAACTCGGGCGTCCCATTGGAGGAGGCGGAGGTGACGTGGCCGCGGACGCAGCTGACGGGCGTAAAGCGTCTACCTGTGTTGTTGCTGTCGTCGTCGTTGTTGTTGTGACACGTAACGTCTGGCCCGCCCGCCGCCGTCACCGCTGACTCACGGTTCATCTGGCCGGCTGGTTTTACAGGCCCCCCCCCCCCCGTCCACGGCATCTGTCACCGCCCCTCAGACACCGCTCAGCAGGAGGCGCCCATAGCTTCCCACAGCACCACACAGGCACACACACCACGCACACACACACACGCACACACGCACGCACACAGCGCACACACACAGGCGCGCGCGAAACACACACATGCATGCTGACACGGACCACACACGCATACAGGCATGCATGCACACACAGACACACACACACCAGGCACAACACCTTGCTTGCATGGACAGACACCCTGGCACACATGCGCACACATATACACACACACACACACACACACACACACACACACACACACCTAGACTCATATTAATAGACTTACTCCTGCAATTCCTTTCCTCTTAGGAGAACACCCTCCCGACACACCATTACATGTATCCCCAGACTGACTGTATACACACATTCACACTACAGTAACAACCACACACACACACACACACACTGCATCCACACTCTGCACTACCACGCTTGTGCCCCATAATCCAACAGTAATTACGTATGTGTATAAATAAGCCACGGCACGTTGTAAAAATACCTTCCGATACCTTCTGGAAATTCACTTTGGTGGTGTGCACCACCCTACCACCACCACCCTACTACCACCACCTCCACCTCCACCTCCACCTCCATCCCCACCCCACACGGTCTCTCATGCAGAGTAACAGGACTTACAATAAAGTGCAGTCAGGCCCCAACGGAGACCATTATGTCCATGGAGCAGAGCCCGGACCGCCCCCCATAGGGCTTGGCTTATGCTCGGCAGCACGGCAACACTCAATCCGTGGGGGCTGCTGATGGTCAAAACTGTGGCCGCGCACGAAGTCAAGTGCACGACAGCGCCCCCGGTGGAGGGTCGGTGGAACTACCGCACAACGGCGGCATAATGCGTATCTATCTGGGTACGTGTCGTCTTGCGGTAGAAGTCGCAGGAGGAGGCATGAAGTCTATTAAGGACTGCTGCTGGCGACTGTGGAAGAGGTCGGCGGTGAGAAGCGCGTTGTTGTTGGTTTGTTGGGGTGGTGGTGTTCAAGGTTGCGAGTGCAGATCTTGCTCGGTCGGTGTGAAATAAATCGCGTCAACAAACTTGTGAAATGTGAATTTTTGAGGGTTTCACAGCGGGGTTGAGAAATCAACCAGATGGCCTGGTGCTCTGTTGACCTGGATGTGGAGACACTGTGGGGTGTTTGAGAGTTTAAATGTGTGTGTGTGTGTGTGCATGTGTGTGTGAGTGCCTGTGTGTGTGTGTTTTATGATCATTTTCAGACGTCGACGAGTGCGGCACGATCTCGGGTGTGTGTGACGGCGGGGAGTGCACCAACACGGCGGGGAGCTACGTCTGCACCTGTCCCCGGGGCTACGTCACCAGCACCGACGGCTCCAGATGTGTGGGTGAGTAACACACAGGACACACACACACACACACACGCACACACACACACACGCACACACACACACACACACACACACGCACACACACACACACGCGGGTCTTGATGGTGTGTGTGAACCTACGTACAAAACGCAAAGGTCCTCACGGATACATGCACCCAGAGGTAGACCTACACATCCACCAGCCACACACACCTCATCACCTTCAGGCCTCCGTCGGGTCGACTATGTCGGTGAAACACTACCAGGCGTCAATAATGTATCCCTCCGCCACACCCACCACAGACACCTTCGCCCCCCCCCCCCCCCCCCCCCCCCTCTCCCATCTCCCATCTCCCAGGCTTCGAAGCAAACAGCTCTGGCATGGTGAATGGTGAAACTCAACCAGGCGTTCATGTATTCCTCCAGCACACCCAGATCCCCCCCCCCCCCCCCACCCCACACACACACACACACACACACACACATACCCCCTCTCTCTCCCGGGTTTGAAACCCCCAGACCAGACCAAACTTCGACCGTCACCCGGCTTCGAAGCAGCAGCGGCAGCAGCTAGGTTTAGCTCCCCGAAAGTTGACTCATCTCATGGCTAGCTCTCAGTTACCCTCTAAAAGTATTAGTGGGCTAACTCCCATATCCTGTATATACTACCTAGAAGATTACCAGATTCTGGGCAGAAAGTCACATTTCATTTCTGGTGAGAAACAAAAAACCGCAAAATCCAATCCCACCACTGGCCCAAAAAGAAATAGAAGAAGACCTATATCCTTCGGCATATGCTGCGGATTTCCAGGCCGGTCTGTTGTCAATTGATTTTGGATCGGTTCTGAGGAAGGGGTCCTCGTTGCCCCCGAGGACAATGGGACTGGTTCACACAGACGGGTTTGGACCGAGCCCGAGTGCCCCTCCTCTGTCTCATGGTGGGGGCGTGGCCTATAGCCGTGCCGCTCCGCTCCGAGGTACCGGTCATCTGGTTTCACTCACGGCAGAACAGAGAGGAGGAGAATAAGAAGAAGAAGAAGAAGAAGAAGAATGAACGAAAAAAAAACCTCATAGGCATAGGAAGGCCTGGCTCACCGCAGAGATGTTGAACCAATATGTCTTCTGAGAGGAGACAGAGAGAGAGGGGAGATGGAGAGAGAGACAGAGAGAGAGACACAGAGAGGATGTGCACCACCGGGGAGAGGAAATGACAGGAATTAGACAACAGGACAGAAAGAACAAAGGAGAAGAGGAAAGGAAACAAGTGAGGGAGAGAGAGCAAGACACACAGAGAGAGAGAGAGAGAGCGCGAGGGAGAGTTAAAATAAAAGGGAAAGGAAAATATGAGACAGTTGGAAATGAAGACTTAAACTATTTAAAGTATTTGGTGTATGTGTTCCTAATCAAACTAGTACAGCGATGAAAGAGAGAGAGAGAGAGAGACAGTGAAAGAGAGAAAAAAGATAGAGACAGAGAGAGAGAGAGCGAGAGAGAGAGAGAGAGGGAGAGAGAGAAAAAGGCAGACAGAAAAAGAGAAAGAACGACAGAGACAATGAGAGAGAGAGAGAAAGAGACAGATGAAGAAAGATGAACCTGCTTGCCTGCTGTCTGCTCTGTGTGTGTGTGTGTGTGTGTGTGCGTGCGTGCATGTGTGTGTATGTGTGTGTTGCCGTGTTGTATTCCGTCTCACCGTACACACACCTTGACCTAGTGGACGAGTAACACGCCTCGACACACACACACACACGCACACACACACACACACACACACACACACACACACACACCTGTGCATACATTGGCCCAAAGCCTTTTTTCCTTTTGTCTCTCGCCCTCTCTCTCTTCCTCTGCCAGCTCGTCCTCCATCTTGAGCTGATCTGCTTCTGTCTCCCCCGACCCCCACACTCCCTAGGCCTCCTCCTCCTCCATCATCATCCTCCTCCTCCTCCTCCTCCTCCCTTTATCATTAATCATGTCTGCTGCTTTAAACACTGCAACACAGCAGCCACCCCACCCCCCTCTCTCCCCGGTCTCTTTCCATTCTCAGAATCCTGTATTAATCTTCCTCTGGTGTGCATCACCTCGTTCAGGAGCCTTCTGGAGACCATTAAAACACACCAGACTGGAGCCCGCGGTCCACCGTAGCAACCTGATGCCAAAGAGGTTACATTACATTACAACCAGAGGTCCGGTCCAGTGCAGCTCACTGCGCGTTGGGGTCCCGGTCTTGGCCTCCCGAATAGACCGCCTGATGTAACCGTAGGCTTGATTGCAACGTGGCTCCTCGTCCGTATAGCTTTAAAGACATATAAGGGGCGGAGGTGAAAGGCTTTAGGTTGTAGATGAATTATTTATCATTTATCGGTTTGCGTTGGGATGACAGTTTGCCTTCCTGTCGTCAATTATTCATTTCACCGATCATTAATAGTATCCCCCCCCCCCCCCCCGCCCACCCCGACGGAGAGTTAATGTATGTTTGTGTGTGTTGGGGTGGGGGGGGGGGGGGGGGTGTATGGAGGTGATGATTAGGTGGTTAGAGGCAGGCCAGCGGGAGCTGTTAGTGGGTGTGGGCGCTGGTAATCACAGCCCCCCCTAATGCCCCGTCCCACGGTGGGATGTCTGAGAAAGCCCCTATCCGTCCTGCCAGCCGGCCAGCCAGCCTGTTAGCCAGTCAACCAGTCAGCCAGTCAGCCAGCCAGCCAGTCAGTCCGTCTGTAAGAGAGCGAGCCAGTGAACGCATGTGTGCTTGTGTAGCCGGGCAGCACCGAGGCCTGGATCCAATTTAATTCATCATGGTTCCCAAAGCCACGCACCCGGCCCTGCGCCCCCCCCCTCACCCCCAACCATCACTCCCCCCTTCAAACACACTCTGTTTCCCTCCACATCCCCCCCACACCGCTCCCATCTCTGCGCTTCAGACTTGTCTCTTTCTTCCTGTTCATTACTCTCTCCCTCTCTCTCTCTCTCTCCTCCATCTCTCTCTCTTCTCTCTCACTCTCTTCTCTTTGCTCTCCTCTCCCCCTCACTCTCTCTGCTCTCTCTCTCTCGTCTCTCTTCTCTCCAGCTCCTCTTCTCTCACTGCTCTGCTCTCATTTTTCTCTCTCCTCCCCTGCTCTCCGTCCTCTCTCATCCTCATGCTCTCGTCTCTTCTCTCTTCTCTCTCTCACACTCTTTCTCTCTTCCTCGCCTCCCCTCTCTCTCTCTCTCTCTCTCTCTCTCTCTCTCCTCTCTCTCTCTCTCTCTCCTCTCTCTCTCTCTCTTTGTCTCTATAATTCCCTCTCTCCACTTCTCAGGACATAACCCCTTCACCTTAAAGCCTGAAAGTCATCTTGTAAATGTCATATCAAATCAAAAAAGTTATTTATTGTAATATATATGAATTCCACCTGTATTTATTTGTCATTTTCAACGATGCCAAGATTACATTTTAGGCAAAAGAACACAAAACAAGTCAGACCACAAGAGCACAAACATTAAAATTGGTTAAAAACAATGCCTAATTCTATACAGCGTCTTTTTCATCCATGGTGATTGTATGCATAGTGTAGATATTTGTATATATACTGTATAAACGTATGTGTGTGTGTGTGTGTGCGTGTACTGTGTGTATCCGTGTGTGTGTGTGTGTGTGTGTGTGTGTGTGTGTCTGTGGCTCACAGACGGAGCCCGGCCTCTCCCGTTGTATTTAATTGGCGAGGATTGCTCCACATGGAACTGGTTCATTCCAGACTCCTGCCTCATTAGCGCAGTTAATCGACGTGCGACCCTCCCTAACCCCCCCCCACCCCCCATCCCACACACACACACACACACACACACACACACACACACACACACCCCGATACCCCCCTTCCCCCAGATCCCCCCCGTATACCCGCCCACCCCTCCCCCAAAGCCCCTTCTCCTTTCCTCCATATTTATCTGATTCATGTTTTTTATTTTTTTATAAAACCTCTCACACACACACACACACACACACGTTTACTTTCTCAAACAGCGGACACACATGTTGCACACATTCCTCCGTGTGAACTTGCACGCACACACACACACACACACACACACACACACACACACACACATACACACATACACACACGTGAACGGCGTCCAAATACTGTGTGGGACAGTCCACCCACCCCTCCAGTTCTTCCCGTGCACCCCCTTTACACACGCTCTTTAGCACTCAGACCCCCCCCTCGCCCTGCTCCACCCTCCACCCTCCACCCTCCACCCTCCGCCCTCCAACCTCCACCCTCCAGCCCTCTGACCTCCTGACCCTGACCCGCGTAGCACAGCCCTCATCACGGGCCCCTGGTGCTGGATGTTAGCCTGGACCCCCCCCCAAGTCCCCAAGTCCCCAAAGCCACAAAGTATTCTCCTCCTCAGCCTCCATCACATCATGAGACGGACTGGCTGGACCGCTCTGTCCTCTGGAGGGTGGAGGAGGAGGGGGGAGCGGGGATGAGGTGTACATGTAACCCTTTCCCTGTGATGCAATACCGACCCCCACCCCCGATGCAACAAATCATCCGCTTGAAAAGTTTATATTCGTCGTCAAGTGTTTCAACATTTTCACGTTTTAACAGTTCCAACGTTTTTCAACCCAATGAACTGTGCATGGTTATGCACTCAACATTTCCTTTTCAAAAGTGAAGTAATACAACCCTCTCTCTTTGCCCCAATTCATCTCTCTCTTTCTTTCTCTCTATGTCTCTCTCTCTCTCTCTCTTCTCTCTCTCTCTCTCTTTGTGTCTCTCTGTCTCTCTCTCTTTGTCTCTATGTCTCTCTATGTCTCTCTCTCTCTCTACTCTCTCTCTTTATGTATCTCTATGTCTCTCTCTTTTCTCTCTCTCTCTCTCTCTCGCTCTTTATGTCTCTCTGTCTCTCTCTCTCTTCTATCTCTCCCTCTCTCTTTATGTTTCTTTATGTCTCTCTCTCTTCTCTCTCTCCCTCTCTCTTTATGTCTCTCTGTCTGTCTCTCTATCTACTCTCTTTCTTCATGTCTGTCTATGTCTCTCTGTCTGTCTCTCTCTCTCTACTCTGTCTCCCTTCACGTCTCTCTATGTCTCTCTCTCTCTCTCTCTCTACTCTCTCTCTCTTCATGTCTCTCTGTGTCTCTCTGCCTGTCTCTCTCTCTACTCTCTCTCTTCATGTCTCTCTTTGTCTCTCTGTCTGTCTCTCTCTCTTCATGTCTCTCTTTGTCTCTCTGCCTGTCTCTCTCTCTCTGCAGACCAGCGTCTGGGGACGTGTTTCTCTGCGCTGGCTAACGGTCGCTGTGCTGCCGAGCTGAGCGGCCAGTACACCAAGATGCAGTGTTGCTGTGACAACGGTCGCTGCTGGGCCCTGGGACAGATCCCTGAGATGTGCCCGGTCCGAGGCTCCGGTGAGTGTGTGTTCAGCACGCACACACACACACACACACACCATACATACACATGAACACATACACACAAACAGACATACACACACAACACACACACACACACACACACACACACACACACACACACACACACACACACACACACAAACAGAGACTCACACACAGTGACTCACGCACACACACACACATACACATACACATACACATACACATACACGGACACAGACACGTAAACACACATATACAGACACACACATATAAACATACACATACTGTATACACACCACAGCCACAGACACACACACACACACACATGTAAATACACACACAGACACACACACACACACACACACACACAGCCACACACACCTAAACACACACATAAACACACACGCACACACACGTGCACACACACACACGCACACACTGACACTCACACAGGCACTCACGCATAAACACGCACATATACAAAGACCTGCACGTGTGCATATAAACACACACACACACACACACACACATGCACACACATGCACAAGTCAGATTCCACACTGGGCCACTTGAGCTGTGAGTCAGACAAATCACTCCCAAACGACTGACTAAACATGAATTCCGAGGAGTCTGGTGTGGATCCGCGTTGTTTGGTGTTCCGTCTCCATCCTCTCTCATCGCAGACCTTGAAATGTGTATGCGTGTCTGTGCGTGTGCGTGTGCACGCCATGATCTGTGAGAACAGACAGCGGCGACTGTAAGTGATTAGCATGATGTCGTCCGAGTGATGTCATCGCAGAGCCGAGCGTGAACCTGGTGACCCTGGGCTCCTCCGCCGACCTGGCGCACGCTCAGCTGCCTGCGAATGGATCATTCCCATCTGAGCCTCTTACTACACTCTCTCTCTCTGTGTGTGTGTGTGTGTGTGTGTGTGTGTGTGTGTGTGTGTGTGTGTCTGTCACTGTGTGTGTGTGTGTCTGTGTGTGTGTGTGTGTGTGTGTGTGTGTCTCTCTGTGTTTGTCTCTGTGTGTGTGTGTCTGTGTGTGTGTCTGTGTTTGTGTGTCATTGTGTGTCTGCGTGTGTGTGTGTCACTGTGTGTGTGTGTGTGTGTGTGTGTGTCTGTGTCATTGTGTGTGTGTGTGTGTGTGTCTGTCTGTGTGTATCTGTGTCATTGTATGTGTGTCTGTGTGTGTGTCTGTGTTTGTGTGTCATTGTGTGTCTCTGCGTGTGTGTGTGTGTCACTGTGTGTGTGTGTGTGTGTGTCTCTGTCATTGTGTGTGTGTGTGTGTGTGTCTGTCTGTGTGTGTCTGTGTCATTGTATGTGTGTTTGTGTGTGTGTGTGTGTGTGTGTGTGTGTGTCTAATTCCTCCCCGGATACATCATCATCATCACCACACAGACATCAACACACAAACAACAACACGCTTTGCGATTTCCCCCCCCCCCCCCCCCCCGCTAGCATGGTTCTCCAGAGTCCTGAGCGCTGTCTCCTCTTCTTGTCCTTCGTTTGTGTCCGTCTCTCCATAGACGAGTTCCGGCGGCTGTGCTCGCCCCACGGACAGAGACTCTTCCCCAACGGCAACGGCAACGGCGGCTACAACTACTACAAGTACCCCGGCAGCGGCGGCCACGGCGGCCACGGCGGCGGCAACGGAGGCGCGGGGAACGGCGGCGGTTTCGGCGGGACCGGCGGTTTCGGCGGGAACGGCGGCGGTGGTTTCGGCGGGAACGGCGGAAGTTTCGGCGGGAACGGCGGAGGGGGACATTTTGGAGGCAACGGCGGAGGACTTAAAGGTCCCAATATTGGTGAGGAATTCTCACGAGGGAGGCTGAAAATGAATGAGCTCAGAAGACGTTTCATCTTTTTTAAGGAATTTGTGAAAATAATAGTCAATTGAGATGTGAACAAATTCCAAAGTGTACAAAGTATGTGCAATATGTCAAAAATATACCAAAGATGCAATATATTAAAACCTTTGAATGTTCTTCTTCTTTCTCTGCTGTACACAGTCACCGTCACCGTGAACGAGACCGTTGACGTGTGCAAACACTTCACCAACCTGTGTCTGAACGGACGCTGCATGCTGACGCCCAACAGCTACCGATGCGAGTGCAACATCGGCCACAAGCAGGACATGCGCGGCGAGTGCATCGGTGAGACGGGGAAACGCATACGAAACACACACACATACAGTATGTAGAGGCCGTCCAACGCAGAGGTCTTAATTATGAGTACTGCACCGCCATCTACTGGCCATGTGGGGAACTTAAACCGAGACGTCAAGGTTTTCGGTCGTAGTATTATTATTGGATTGAGTACAAATAAAGAGTCAGGAATTAAGTGTAAAGAAGTTAAACATGGGTCAGATCAATAATCAATGAAACTGAAAATCGAATTCAATGAAACTTTATTTCTATAGTACAAGCCATTCATAAAATGCAAGTCCAAAGTAGCTTTGAATATAAAAATGGAAATCAGAGTAGGTCAAAGAAGGATGGGCTTTTAAAAACAAAACATTAAATATTAATAGATAAATGAACATTGTAAAATTAAGTATAAAATGCATTCATAATACAATACATAATCCCTGTCTTTCCTCCCTCTGCCTAGATATGGATGAGTGTGTGAGCAACCCCTGCATCAAGGGTGACTGCATCAACACGCCCGGGTCGTACCACTGCAGATGCCACGACGGCTACCAGGGAACCCCCGCCAAGCAGGCCTGCATTGGTACGTGCCGGGGTTAATTCATTTCAAACGTGAACCGCGAACGTAAAACTACGCTTAAAAACTGTCATCTCTAGATGAACTCGGACGAACTCACCAGAAGTGACACAGGTTCATTTGAGTTATAGTACTCCATATGATACGTTTACATTTATATTTACGGTATACATGTCTCTACTGACTGAGTAGTGTGTGGAGCAGGAGAGACTGAACGGCTTCTCACACCTTCCCCTTCCCTTCTCCAAACTTCTCTCCGCTGCTCAGACGTCGACGAGTGCATCATGAACGGGGTCATGTGTCGCAACGGACGCTGCGTCAACACCGAGGGGAGCTTCCAGTGCATCTGCAACGCCGGCTTCGAGCTGACCACCGACCTGAAGAACTGCGTCGGTGAGAGACGGCCATCTTTGCTCAACAGAGACAGAGGGAAGTCGCCCTCCCACTAAAACCAACTCCAAGTTCCACAGTTTGGCAGTAAATGTTAGATGGATTGCATTGATATCGCACTTTTATCCAAAGCGCTTTACAGTATTGCCTCACATTCACCCATTCATACACCGACGGCGGTGTCAACCATGCAAGGTAACAACCAACACGTCAGGAGCAGTTAGGGTTAGGTGGCGTCTTGCTCAGGGGACACCTCGACACTTAGCTAGGAGGAGGGGGAGGAGCCCGGGGGGATCGAACCAGCAATGCTACCGCGTGTGCGAGAGCGGATGAGGATGCCGGTGTGGTGTGGTGTGGTTCATATGCAGGCAAGAGGTCATGCATCGCAGACCTGGTGACTGACTGTGTTACCTTTTTGTTCCCCTCCATCTCTCTCTAGACCATGACGAGTGCGCCACCACCAACATGTGCCTGAACGGCATGTGCATCAACGAAGACGGCAGCTTCAAGTGCATCTGCAAGCCTGGCTTCGCCCTGGCGCCCAACGGACGCTATTGCACCGGTATGGCATGACAACATTAGTTCAAATAGCTGGCGAGCGATGCCAAAATTGCTTCAAAATCATTTTTCATGCAATGTAGCACTGACTTGTATGTATGTGTACGTCCCAGCCCTTAAAATAGTCCTTAACATTGTGTAGCATCTTGTCCTAGACTATCTTGCTGGCAACGAAACAGATACTGGTTTACTCCACGAAGCAGATACTGTACTTAATCCTTTGCAAAGGACCAAGTACAGTATCTGTTTCGTGGAGTAAACCAGCTACAGCTAGAGAAGTTACACATGGTGCAGGTTGGAATACTGTGTCATGTGACTCCGCCCCCCGCCCGCCCCCCGCCGGCCCCGCCCCCCACACCAGACATCGACGAGTGCCAGACCCCGGGCATTTGCATGAACGGACGCTGCACCAACGCCGAGGGCTCCTTCCGCTGCGAGTGCCCGCCGGGCCTGGCCATCGGCGTGGACGGCCGCGTGTGCGTGGACACGCACATGAGGACCACCTGCTACGGCGCCATCAAGATGGGCACCTGCTCCCGGCCCTTCCCCGGCGCCGTCACCAAGTCCGAGTGCTGCTGCGCCAACGCGGAGCACGGCTTCGGCGAGCCCTGCCTCCCCTGCCCCGCCAGAACCTCAGGTACGGGACTTAGAGGAGAACCACCCCCCCATCCTGATTGAGCTAGGTCCCGCCCACCTCTGGTAGCCACCCCCATTTAGGGGTGGAGCTATATCACTGTTCACTCTTGCACAAGCCACTCTCTCTCCATCTCTCTCTCTCTCTCTATGTATCTCTCCCTCTTGCTCTCTCTCTCTCTCTATTTATCTCTCTCCCCTTCTCTCTCCATCTCTCTTTCACTCCCTCTCTCTCTCCATCCTTCTCCATCTCTCTCTTTCTCGCTATATCGCTGTTCAGGCTTTCACTCTCTCGCACAAGCCACTCCCACTCGCGGGTGAGGCCGGAATGTTCCATCGACGCTACCTAGCAACCTAAAATGCCCAAAATAACGGGTCTCTCGTGCAATAGCATGCGTTCCACCCATAGAGGGCAATTTGAGTCCATATCTACATCCAGAGTTGGACCAGGCTCTATCCATAGCACTGCGATGTAACCCCCGACAACACTTTTCATCTAAAATAAGTAGTTTTACAGTTTGGATTTCATTGTAAGATCACCATGGAGGTCAAGGAGGTGGCTTGGAACCTCAGTCCGCATGCAGAACATCTTGTAGTTCAGATTTTAGTCGATTTCTTGGTTTTAACGTGTATTTTATTTTGTTTTCTCCCTAGCTGAGTTCCAGGCTGTGTGCAGCAGTGGGATTGGCATCACCGCTGATGGCAGAGGTGAGAAACAAACCATGAATATATAAATATTCATATGTTAATGTGATTTTACTGAACATCGTTCAGTATCATCCATCTGCCATGTAGTACAGCGGAACGGCATAATCACAGCGTTTTTGCGCCGTTGCTATGACTGCGGCTGTCACGGTCGTTTCCAATGAAAGTCAGCGTACTTCTGGTACCTCTCCTCCTTCTCTACACGCCATAAGACCATCAACGAGTGCGCGCCCTGGACCCCGGACATCCTGCCCAGACCGGCAATGTGTGAGAACGCTGAGAGGAAGCTACCGGGTGGGTGTACTGCAAACATCGGCTACGAGTCGGACACCGAGCGGCAAGAACTGGGCGTCGGTGATCGGTGGGCCGTAAACAAAAAAAAACGAAAACGACACCCACCGCTGACCGACAGACCAGGACACGACAGACAGACGACCAGCCCATAGAATAGCCCATCTCCCCGTCTGAATCATATCGCTGTCCATGTCTTGTCTCCATCGTGGGACTACAGTATAGTGGGCCTTTCTTTCTATAAGGGGCACCAGTGCACCAGTGAGGGACTTTCGATTTAGTTCCTTTTTTCAAATGTAACGGTAGACGGAATGAAAAAAGAAAGCCCCGCTGTATTAATCATATAGTTTCCATCGCCCCGTAGCAAAGTCAAACAAGTCTTGCTGGAGGTGGGAACATAAAGAGCTTTGAGCTAGCGGGTATTCTCAAGTGATGTGCAGCCGCTCCCTTCAAAACAAAGAGAACATTATGCTTATGATATATCGGCAGCCAGATAAGGAGAGCGCTCTCCTCCTCCTCCTCTTCCTCCTCCTCCTCCTCCTCCTCCTCCTCGTACGGCTGCTCGGTGACAAACAGCATTCAGCTGTGGCTCAGTCCGTGAACCTTCCCTCTGTCCTCTGTCCCCTCCCTCTCTCTCTCTCTCTCTCTCTCTCTCCTCTCTCTCTCTCTCTCCTCTCTCTCTCTCACTTCCCATCTCTCTCTCTCCCTCTCTCTTCTCCTCTCTCTCTACTTCTGTCTCTCTCTCTCCCCATCTCGTTTTCTCTCTCTACATCTCTCGCTCTCTCTCTTTCACCATATTCCTCTCTCTCTCTCTCTCTCTCTCTTTCTCGCTCTCTCTCTCTCTCTCTCTCTCTCTCAATTAAATTAAATGAATTCAATCAATTTAAAGAGCTTTATTGGGATGGGAAACGTACATTTACATTGCCAAAGCGAGTGGTAAATAAAAAGTATACCTATAAAGAACTAAATATATCCCAAAAATAATAATAATAATATTAAAATACTAATATATATATATAATATAAATTATATATATCCAAAAATAAAATAATATATAAAAAATTAAAAATACAAAAGAAAGAGGAAAAAAATTAAGATATATATAAAAAGAAATATATATATCTATATATATATATAGATACATATATTATAATAATAATAAAGGGGGATTGACAGGTGATCTGACAATCTTTATGGAGGTTGTATTCTCTCTATCTCTCTCTCACAATCTCTCCATATCTCTCTCACTCCATCGATCTCTCTCTCTCTCTCTCTCGCACCATATTCTTCTCTCTATCTATCCCTCTATCCCTCTCTCCCTCACCATCTCTCCATACCTCTCTCTCTCTGCATACCTCTCTCTCTCCATCTATTTCTCTCCATCTATCTCACTCTCTCTCACCATCTCACCATCTCACCATCTCATCATCTCTCTCTCTCTCTCTCTCCCTGTGTGTGGCAGACATCAACGAGTGTCTGGTGAACCGTCTGCTGTGTGACAACGGGCTGTGCAGGAACACCCCAGGGTTATTGCATAAAACTGAACACACACTGGACATATGTGTGATTGCAATCTGACAGCGCACACGCTAATCTATCTGTTCTACCCCCCCCTCCCATTAGTTGATGTACAGATAGACATCTTCCTCATCAAATACATGCCGAGGTATCACAGCAATCAACAACAACGGCGCGATATCCATCTGTTTGTACTTGTTCCGTATTGACCGGCGGTATTATATTATTATTACTAAACACACACGTTCACCAGATGTGCCGTATCGGCCGTTAGTTCTTCACAGAAGCGTATCCCAGACGCAAGAGACGACTCGATGGTCTCGATCAACTGGTGGGTCGCCCGAGTGCATCGCACAGCGTACGCCGAACCTCATCTTTCAGGAAGAAGCCTTTCATTGAGTTTAGTTCCAGTCAATATCGGTAAAAACTTGTTTTTTTCAATTTTGGGGTCGTGACTTGATGACCGATGACACACACGTTGGCCCCGGGACCAGTTGAAGAACTACCGGTCTAGATGACGTCCGGCGACATTCTAATCTTCACGGGAGAGGGATGATTAGCGGTGAGTTACTCGCGGTGGTTTCCCGTTTACCTGAGCAGGTGCGGAGGTCGGGCATCAGGGCGTAGCCTTCGCTGCAGCTGCACTCGTAGCTGCCCTCGGAGTTGGTGCAGTGCGTGTCACAGCCGCCGTTCATGATCGTACACTCGTCGATGTCTACGGGGAACAACCGCACGGTTACATTTAGGGCATTCCAGCAGACGCTTTTATCCAAAGCGACTGACAAAAGGGACATTTGATGAAAGAGAGCAATATATCACTGTGTTACATAAAGATAAGAATAGAGCAGGTTTCAAGCATTCATAGTTGCGAGGCTAATAGAACGAGTTTCATAATTGCTAAGCAGAACCCATCATCTCATGACATGAATACACTTTTAAATATAATAGTGATGGAAAAATTGGATCATATGCATAATTCATAAAATATTTGTCACAGAGTTTGAGAATATACTTCTGGTTGTTGTTTTTTTTTTAGTGTGCAGGATTTAGAGTGTTTCAATGTGGGCGGAGCCTCTCACCGACGCAGCCCTGCCTGTCGGGGGTTGCCTGGTAACCGGTGTCGCAGGAGCACTGGTAGGTGCCCACCATGTTGACACAGTGGCCGTTCCTGCACAGGTTCTCGCTCAGCTGGCACTCGTTCACATCTGCAGAGAGAGAGAGACACACACACACACACACAGACACACAGACACACACACACACAGACACACAGACGCGCGCACACACACACACACACACACACACACACTTCTCATCATTCATGTCTTTTTTCTATTTCATGGTCACGCTGCACACAATGTGGTGTGAGGCAACACACTGTAATGTTTTCGAGGTCAACGGGGAAAGACAAATTGCGGGAGAGTGTGTACGGGAACCCTAAGAGAACACTAAGAGTCCAGTTTATTGGGAGTTTTGTTATTTTTATTGGTAAGAATTGTATTATTGTTTAAAGGACGTGTCCCTTTGACCACACTGGGGTTGGGAGTTGTTTTAATTTTATTTTGGGTATGGGGACCCTGTTAAGAGTCCAGTTTATTGTGGGTTTTTTTAATGTTTTCTTTATTATTTTTTTTTAGAACACAAGGCGAGTTACAAGTGCAAACATAAATGTGCGTAGGAATGTGTCCCTTTGTCCTGGAGGGCCCCACATCAGTCTCTCCGAGGACACAGGCAGGTTGTGGTGTTGCAAAATCCAGTTTATTATGCAAGAGTTTGTAAAATAATATGACAGAGCAGATGCTACTGAGCCAGCTAGTACCATCTGTGTGTGTGTGTGTGTGTGTGTGTGTGTGTGTGTGTGTGTGTGTGTGTGTGTGTGTGTGTGTGTGTTTGTACTGGTGCTGACTTAACCTGTAGCCAATGCACCACGGGCCTGCAGCCCCGCCCAGACTCACACTTTTATTAACACACACACACACACTCCCTACATATACGGTATGTAACATGGTGGATTGGGTTTCTTCAACATCTGCTGCTCACCTGCTTGGATTATAGATGAAATAAAACACTATACCGCATAGCTTCATAAAAGTTCATAACCTTATTCGTGTGAGGAGTCCAGATGAGTAAGCATGATTTGTGTGTGTGTGTGTGTGTGTGTGTGTGTGTGTGTGTGTGTGCGTGTGCGTGTGTGCGTGCGTGTGCGTGTGTGTGTGTGATTTATGACCCACCTTCGCAGACGGAACCATCGTTGCTGAGTGAGTGTCCGGGGGGACACTCGCACTCGTAACTCCCCTCCGTGTTCAGGCAAGTTCCTCCTCGACACAGCAGGGGATTCCTCTCACACTCATCAATGTCTGGGGGAGGCAGCAGAGGGTGGAGGGGTTGCAGGGCAAGTAGGGGGAGGAGGAGGAGGAGGAGGAGAGAAACATAGAGATGGAGAGAGAGAGAGAGAGAGAGAGAGAGAGAGAGAGAGAGAGAGAGAGAGAGAGAGAGAGAGAGAGAGAGAGAGTTGTTTAGGTTTGCAGGGAAGTGAAAAACAGAAAGGAGAGAACCGAGAGGAAGGGAGAGATTAATTAAACAGACACCAAGGGAAAAACTACATTAAAATAAAGTTAATTCTCCCAAGGTGCCTTAACACAGTTGGTGAGATGAGTTCTGTAGTGGGCTTACAGTAGCGCCATTCAGTTGTGTAGCCATTTAAAATGAATGCCTGTGTGTGTGTGTGTGTGTGTGTGTTTATGTATGTGTAGATTTGTGTGGCTCTCTATAATATATGCATGCATTAGTTTCTCTTCGGATGTGTGTGTGTGTGTGTGTAGATATGTGTGTATGTGTGTGTTTATATATATGTGGATGTGTGTGTCTTGTGACTCTCTCTCTCTCTCTCTCTCTCTAGCTGCGTGTATGTGTGTGTGTGTGTGTGTGTGTGTGTGTGTGTGTGTGTGTGTGTGTGTGTTTATGTATGTGTAGATTTGTGTGGCTCTCTATAATATATGCATGCATTAGTTTCTCTTCGGATGTGTGTGTGTGTGTGTGTAGATATGTGTGTATGTGTGTGTTTATATATATGTGGATGTGTGTGTCTTGTGACTCTCTATCTCTCTCTCTCTAGCTACGTGTATGTGTGTGTGTGTGTATGTGTGTGTGTTTATGTATGTGTAGATTTGTGTGGCTCTCTATAATATATGCATGCATTAGTTTCTCTTCAGATGTGTGTGTGTGTAGATATGTGTGTATGTGTGTGTTTATGTATATGTGGATGTGTGTGTCTTGTGACTCTCTCTCTCTCTCTCTCTCTCTCTCTCTCTCTCTAACTGTGTGTGTGTGTGTGTGTGTGCGCGTGTGTGTCTGCGTGTGCGTGTGCGTGTGCGCGCGCCCCATAACTCACCCATGCAGTTCTTCATCATCATGAAGCCGCTCTCGTAGCCCTCGAAGCACTCGCACTCGAAGCTGCCCGGCATGTTGACGCAGGTGCCGTGGCCACACAGGTCCGGGGAGATGTGGCACTCGTCGATATCTGGACGGAAACACCCGGACTCATTAATTAGCGAGCGGCGGTTCTTAACGTTCACAGTTGCCGCTTAGGGTCTCCATATATACGTTCTCATTACCGTGTAAAAAAAAAACCTGAGCTCGACAGGTTATTGTCTTTCTTGTCCCACGGGGGGAATTCATCTCGGATCATTAACATTTCTCTCGATATCTCGACTCAATTGTCCCTTTTCCAGTCATCAACCATTACTAATGAAATGCAAATGAACACAGACAAGGCACGTATATACTGAATCGTTGTCCATCGGTCTATTGTGTTCCCCGCCGTGCGGAAATCCCTCATCTGCTATTATTGCAGACGCTAGGATCCGTCTGTCCTTTGTCAGTTCGTTGACCTTCGTGTTGTTTTTTTCGACACACATTTGAGACACACTTGCTGCCTTCTCGGTGGTACCTGTGCAGTTCCTCTCCTCGGCGGTGAGGGCAAAGCCGCTGCTGCAGCGACACTTGAAGCTGCCGATGGTGTTCCGGCAGGATCCGTGCGCGCACAGACCCTGGAACACCTTGCACTCGTTCACGTCTGGAGACACGGGAAAGACAGACAGCGAGACAGACGGAGACAGAGACAGAGACAGAGACAGAGACAGGGGAAGGGGTTAAAGAAAAAGATTGGAGCCACCTGTCGCTATATAAACCGCTTCGCACACCGAAATTCCTTCCTGGGCGCGTTTTTCCATTGTCCAGGTGGACTCATCGCCACTTGTCATCACCGAAACACAGGGTTGCTGCTTCTTGTCTACAGGGTGTGAGGTCACATGTGTGTGTGTGTGTGTGTGTGTGTGTGTGTCTGTGTTGCGAAACGAGAGGTATCTGCGGCCTGCTGGTTGTTGTTCAGGGAAACAGTTGATTGCTCGATGAGCTCATGTAATCGCTGCTTTCCTCGCGGTCTGTCGGCTATAAATTGCAGTCAGATTCCCGCAGGTAATCTACCATGTAGAAATAAACGGTTCTCCTCGCCGATGACGCCAATTCTTTCTATATTAGTTTCCTTTCTTCCGACGAAGGACAACTCACTCGGATGAGCGGGAAGATTGTGTGTTTATTTGTGTGTGTTTTATCCTGGTGCCGGAGGATGGGTCTGCCGTCTGGTTACGGGAATAGCCGCCGTGGTTACGGTGTTCGATGACTGGGTGAAAGGGTACCGGGTACCGGTTCGATTCGACCGTGTCTGCAAGTCTACTCTATGGGTGGCAGCAGCTCAGGAGGTAAGAGCGGTTGTCGCCTTGTGGCGGTTGCTGGTTCGATCCCCGGCCTCCGCCTAGCTAAGTGTTGAGGTGTCCCTGAGCAAGACACCACCTAACCCTAACTGCTCCTGACGTGTTGGTTGTTACCTTGCATGGTTGGCACCGCCGTCGGTGAATGTGAGGCGACTGTAAAGTGCTTTGGATAAAATGCAATCCATTTATAATGCACCGTTCCGCTGAATGTGAATGTCAGGCAACTGTAAAGCGCTTTATTCATTTATTTCTGTATTTCCGGTACCTTTGTAGAAGGGCCTGCCGGTGAGTATGTCCCCGCGGTTGGAGAACCCGGGACCGCGGGGGCAGATGGAGCGGTACTCGGCCGAGTCCGCCTTGGGACACTCCTCGCAGTCGATGCCCCAGGCCGCGCCCACCGAGCAGCAGCACATGTCCGCGCGGTATCGCCCCGGCAACGGCTCGCCGCACTCGTCCTCGTGCCACTTCATGTAGCACTGCTCGGTGCGGATATCTGCACACGCACACACACGCGCACACACACACACACACACACACACACACACACACACACACACACAGATAGAGGCAAGAAGGTCAGAGGTCAGAGGTCAGGGGTCAGGGGAGCACAAGGGAGTTGAGCAAGACTATGATTGACAAGGTTGAAAGTCATCTTTGGCTGCAGTTCTCTCCCACATTCAGAAAAGGACAACTGGCATATACAGCAGCAACAACAACAACAACAACAACAACAACAACAACAACAACAATAAAGACTTTGTCATCGTGCGGGAGGAGATTGTGTGTTTGTCTTCCACCCAAACAATAGCCTGATCCAGGTGCCTCAATCAGCCTCTCTACCTTTTGGGCTGTGTGCTAATTAGCGCCACCAGATGGTTCCTGGCTGAGCAGCGGAGCGGTCGCCTCCGAGCTTCCTAACCTGGAACTACCGTCTCTTGTTGTTGTGCAACACTGCGTGTGTGTGTGTGTGGGGGTGTGGGTGTGTGTGGGGGTGTGTGTGTGTGTGTGTGTGTTTGCGTGTGTGCGCATGTCTATGTGTGTGTGTGTGTGTGTTGTGTTGTGCATTGTGTTGTGTGTGTGTGTGTGTCTTTGTGTGTGTGAATTTTAGTAGGAGTGTGTGTGTGTGTTTGTGTGTGTGTGTGTTTATGTGTGTTTGTGTGTGAAAAGGACAGACGGATCCTAGCGTCTGCAATAATAGCAGATGAGGGATTTCCGCACGGCGGGGAACACAATAGACCGATGGACAACGATTCAGTATATACGTGCCTTGTCTGTGTTCATTTGCATTTCATTAGTAATGGTTGATGACTGGAAAAGGGACAATTGAGTCGAGATATCGAGAGAAATGTTAATGATCCGAGATGAATTCCCCCCGCGGGACAAGAAAGACAATAACCTGTCGAGCTCAGGTTTTTTTTTTACACGGTAATGAGAACGTATATATGGAGACCCTAAGCGGCAACTGTGAACGTTAAGAACCGCCGCTCGCTAATTAATGAGTCCGGGTGTTTCCGTCCAGATATCGACGAGTGCCACATCTCCCCGGACCTGTGTGGCCACGGCACCTGCGTCAACATGCCGGGCAGCTTCGAGTGCGAGTGCTTCGAGGGCTACGAGAGCGGCTTCATGATGATGAAGAACTGCATGGGTGAGTTATGGGGCGCGCGCACACGCACACGCACACGCAGACAACACCGCCACAACACACACACACACACACAGTCTAGAGAGAGAGAGAGAGAGAGAGAGAGAGAGAGAGAGTCACAAGACACACACATCCACATATACATAAACACGACACATACACACATATCTACACACACACACACATCTTGAAGAGAAACTAATGCATGCATATATTATAGAGAGCCACACAAATCTACACATACATAAACACACACACATACACACACACACACATACACGTAGCTAGAGAGAGAGAGATAGAGAGTCACAAGACACACACATCCACATATATATTAAACACACACATACACACATATCTTCACACACACACACACATCCGAAGAGAAACTAATGCATGCATATATTATAGAGAGCCACACAAATCTACACATACATAACCACACACACACACACACACACACACACACACACACACACATACACGCAGCTAGAGAGAGAGAGAGAGAGAGAGAGTCACAAGACACACACATCCACATATATATAAACACACACATACACACATATCTACACACACACACACACACATCCGCCAGAGAAACTAATGCATGGCATATATTTACGATGAGTGCCACACATCTACACATACATAAACACTACACACCACTACATTCACACGACACACACATGCAGGCATTCATTTTAAATGGCTACACAACTGAATGGCTGCTACTGTAAGGGCCCCAACCTACAAAAAGAATCCATTTCCTTCACCAACTTGTTGTTAAGGCACCTTGGGAGAATTAACTTTATTTTAATGTAGTTTTTCCCTTGGTGCCTGTTTTAATTAATCTCTCCCTTCCTCTCGGTTCTCTCCTTTCTGTTTTTTCACTTTCCCTGCAAACCCCAAACTCTCTCTAATCTCTCTCTCTCCTCTCCATCTCTATGTTTCTCTCCTCCTCCTCCTCCTCCTCCTACTTGCCCTGCAACCCTCCAACCCTCTCCTGCCTCCCCCAGACATTGATGAGTGTGAGAGGAATCCCTGCTGTGTCGAGGAGGAACTTGCCTGAACACGGAGGGGGAGTTACGAGTGCGAGTGTCCCCCCGGACACTCACTCAGCAACGATGGTTCCGTCTGCGAAGGTGGGTCATAAAATCACACACACACAACGCACACGCACCACGCACACACACACACACACACACACACACGCACACACACACACACACACACAAATCATGCTTACTCATCTGGACTCCTCACACGAATAAGGTTATGAACTTTTACGAAGCTATGCGGTATAGTGTTTTATTTCATCTATAATCCAAGCAGGTGAGCAGCAGATGTTGAAGAAACCCAATCCACCATGTTACATACCGTATATGTAGGGAGTGTGTGTGTGTGTGTTAATAAAAGTGTGAGTCTGGGCGGGGCTGCAGGCCCGTGGTGCATTGGCTACAGGTTAAGTCAGCCACCAGTACAACACACACACACACACACCACACACACACACACACACAGATGGTACTAGCTGGCTCAGTAGCATCTGCTCTGTCATATTATTTTTACAAACTCTTGCATAATAAACTGGATTTTGCAACACCACGACCTGCCTGTGTCCTCGGAGAGACTGATGTGGGGCCCTCCAGGACAAAGGGACACAAGCCCACGCACATTTATGTTTGCACTTGTAACTCGCCTTGTTCTAAAAAAAATAATAAAGAAAACATTAAAAAAACCCACAATAAACTGGACTCTTAACAGGGTCCCCATACCCAAAATAAAATTAAAACAACTCCCAACCCCAGTGTGGTCAAAGGGACACGTCCTTTAAACAATAATACAATTCTTACCAATAAAAATAACAAAACTCCCAATAAACTGGACTCTTAGTGTTCTCTTAGGGTTCCCGTACACACTCTCCCGCAATTTGTCTTTCCCGTTGACCTCGAAAACATTACAGTGTGTTGCCTCACACCACATTGTGTGCAGCGTGACCATGAAATAGAAAAAAGACATGAATGATGAGAAGTGTGTGTGTGTGTGTGTGTGTGTGGTGTGTGTGTGTGTGTGTTGTGTGTGTGTGTGTGTGTGTGTGTGTGTGTGTGCGCGCGTCTGTGTGCTGTCTGTGTGTGTGTGTCTCTCTCTCTCTGCAGATGTGAACGAGTGCCAGCTGAGCGAGAACCTGTGCAGGAACGGCCACTGTGTCAACATGGTGGGCACCTACCAGTGCTCCTGCGACACCGGTTACCAGGCAACCCCCGACAGGCAGGGCTGCGTCGGTGAGAGGCTCCGCCCACATTGAAACACTCTAAATCCTGCACACTAAAAAAAAAAAAAAACCAGAAGTATATTCTCAAACTCTGTGACAAATATTTTATGAATTATGCATATGATCCAATTTTTCCATCACTATTATATTTAAAAGTGTATTCATGTCATGAGATGATGGGTTCTGCTTAGCAATTATGAAACTCGTTCTATTAGCCTCGCAACTATGAATGCTTGAAACCTGCTCTATTCTTATCTTTATGTAACACAGTGATATATTGCTCTCTTTCATCAAATGTCCCTTTTGTCAGTCGCTTTGGATAAAAGCGTCTGCTGGAATGCCCTAAATGTAACCGTGCGGTTGTTCCCCGTAGACATCGACGAGTGTACGATCATGAACGGCGGCTGTGACACGCACTGCACCAACTCCGAGGGCAGCTACGAGTGCAGCTGCAGCGAAGGCTACGCCCTGATGCCCGACCTCCGCACCTGCTCAGGTAAACAGGAACCGACCGCGAGTAACTAACCGCTAATCATCCCATCTCACCGCTGAAGATTAGAATGTCACCGACGGCATCTAGACCGGCAGTTCTTCAACTGGTTCCGGGGCCAACGTGTTGTCATTGGTCATCAAGTCACGACCCCAAATCAACCGATGCTTTCATGTACTGTTAAAAGACAAACGACTGGAACGACTGGTTTGGCGTACGCTATGCGATGCACTCGGGCGACCCACCAGTTGATCGAGACCATCGAGTCGTCTCTTGCGTCTGGGATACGCTTCTGTGAAGAACTAACAGCCGATACGGCACATCTGGTGAACGTGTGTGTTTAGTAATAATAATATAATACCGCCGGTCAATACGGAACAAGTACAAACAGATGGATATCGCGCCGTTGTTGTTGATTGCTGTGATACCTCGGCATGTATTTGATGAGGAAGATGTCTATCTGTACATCAACTAATGGGAGGGGGGGTAGAACAGATAGATTAGCGTGTGCGCTGTCAGATTGCAATCACACATATGTCCAGTGTGTGTTCAGTTTTATGCAATAACCGTGATCCGTGACGCCACCCCCCCCCCCGTGCCGTGTAGATATCGACGAGTGCGAGGAGAGTCCGGACATCTGCGACGGAGGCCAGTGCACCAACATCCCCGGGGAGTACCGCTGCCTCTGCTACGACGGATTCATGGCCTCCATGGACATGAGGACCTGCATC